>JARFOC010037054.1:0-25755 GCA_031763485.1 Osmoderma eremita
CAGTTATATGATCACTAAAAGACAATTCAGAATCAAAAAGTACTCCCAGATCGCGGATACTTGACCGTCTAGAGATTGGTTTATGATTAACAGAGTAGGGGTACAATACGACAGTGTTAGATTTAGAGTAAGATATAACAGCGCATTTGTCTGTATTTATATGGAGCCCATTATCTACACACCAGGAGTTAATAATGTTGATATTACTCTGAAGTACGACGCAATCAGATATTGCGGAGATCTTGGAATAAATTTTTAGGTCGTTCGCGTAAGCAGCTACTCTACATTCCAGTCCAGATAGTAGATCATTCAAGTAAATTTTGAAAAATAGGGAACCCAGGTGTGACCCTTGCGGAACACCAGAACACGCTGTAAATGAATCTGAACTGAAACCGTTATAAGAGACGTAGCAATTGCGATTGCATAGGTAAGGTGAGAATAACTCGGTGACTGGAGGCGTAAGACCAAGGTTGGATAACTTTCGAAGTAATAAGGTGTGGTCGATAGAATCGAATGCCTTCGTAAAGTCAGTATACACTACATCTATCTGCTGACGATGTTCAAGTGACTCACTAATAAACCAAGTAACCTCAGCCAAATTAGTTAGTGTAGAACGTCCTGATATGAAACCATGTTGATGAACCGACAGAAAAGGTTTGACCATAAAAGATAATTGGTCATGTAAGACAGACTCAAAAACCTTACCAAAGTTAGACAATATATGTATGGGTCTGTAATTGAGTATGTCAGCAATATCTCCCTTCATAAAAATAGGTGTCATTTTAACGATTTTCCATAAATTGGGAAAGGTACACGTGCGCATGGCTAAGTTAAATATCGTCGTAAGTGGTTGGCAGAAAACAGACGCACCATCATGAACTAAGAAACCTGGCAGACCATCATGACCTGCATTCATGTTGGTTTTGATTTTCTTGATGCAACGGTAAACGTCATCTGAGGTTGTAGAAGACAAATATAACGGATAAGAATTAGTACATGAGGATATTGAAGAATTTGGTGAAGAGCGAGCGCCTTGGTACTTGAAAAAACTCTAGCAAAAGCATTCACCACGTCTAGAGGCTCATCTGTATTGTTGTGGTTTAACTTTCCAGGAATTCTAGAAGTACCACGTTTAGAATTAATGAAGTGCCAAAATAGTTTTGGATTACTGGAGATATTGATTTCCATTCTTGATAAATAGTTCTCATGATGCGTTTATTTGAAGACATACAATAATTCAAAATTATTTAAGTAGAGTGGTCCAAGTGTTAAGAAACCGAAATTGGAATATTTATTTTTCGTTCAAGCTTTGAAATTGTTAAAATAACAAATATATGCTTTCAATGGGACAGTCTTTACATTAAAATATGCCCTAACAGATATTTCTTGGTGCCTAAATTGTTTAGAATAAATACTTATTTAATGACATATCTTTGATGATAGAAAGTTTATATGATTCAGAAAATTATACATACATTTTTTTTTCACGAGCAATTTAGTTTTTCACTCATTGAATTAGCAAGCTGTCTACCACGTGGAAGGTCTAATATACAAGTTTCTTGTTTAATAATTACGTGTTCACGCGTACGTAAATATAATTGACACATGTTTGTGTTGTTAAAGTTAATAAAAGCCAGCCACAGATGCATATGTTATTTAAACGCTTTTAAATTAGTTTTAGTAGCGATGCGTATAATAATAAATTGAAGAAAAAAAAAGAAGAGTAGTGAAATGAAAAAGATTGTTTAAAGAACATTAAATACTTAATTGTATAGTTTGATTTTACGGATAACACTATAGGTTTAATTACATCACTACCTATAAAAAATCTGCCACGGTTACAGAATTCGTATGGAAAATCCCAATGTCTTAAATCTCGAGCGCAATAAAGACGCTGTTGTAGTAGCGCCATCTTGTGAAATAAATATTAAATAACAATCTTCCGGAGTGCAATCTGGAAGAACTAACTAAACACGGTGGTGCGATAACTCTAAATCATGTCTTGTTAGACCATGAAATAAAAATGGGGAACACTCTGCTTGGTGTCCCTTTTGTACCATCCGCAGGTTGTAATTGTTTCTTTTACTTATCAATTTCCTTTCCGCCTCAATTTTTCACGTTTGAAAATGGGATCTTTCTTTCAGAAAATAAGCGACTCAAAATTCAGAATAATTAACTTTATACACCCACTGCGTTTTTCACAATTGCTTCCCAGGGACAACAGGAATAAATGTGATTCTTTCCGCTTTGTGAGACCCCGTGAAGCTTAGAATTGGGTAATGAAATGTAAAGTTATAATTCCCTCGCTTTGTAAAACAATGGTAAGAAGTTTCAGGGAATAATAATTCCAATTTTTAACTTTCAACGTTGACAATTATGTATGTCAATAAGTAAGAGGAATTCACAGATTATCAAAAAAAAATTGAATCGTTTAAACGTTAACATTTTTGTTATAAATTCTCTTGAGAGTACAGCGAAGTAGAGGACGTAATCAAAGCTACTTAAGTTGAAAGCCATGGGTCAGTTTGTTAGCGACAGCTTTGGAAACTTTAGCTTTACGGCATGGATTCAGAGCCAGGTCGGAAAGCTTAAGTGGATAGTGCCAGTCAGGAGTTAATTATATTATTATTGCAGTGCAGTGGACTAAATTCAATTCTCTTCCTCAAATTTTCTTATACAGTCAGCAGGAATTTTGTATAGCACCCTTTACGAAAGAAATGCTTAATTTAAATACCTGCAAATATCCAATTATTTTGGCCCGTGCTGTATACACACAAACGTTACACACAGTTGCAGACTTGATGAGTAATATTACTATTGCGAAACTATGTGGGACCTTGCTAGATAAATATAAACACAGTCCGGTATGCGCTATTCTGTTGAAATACTCTTTTCAAAATATGCCCGCACAACTTCGCGTTTAATTAATTGATAGTTCTAAATGAAAAAAGAAAAATAGATAACGGAAAATCTGTTAGGAATATTCCATTGTTAAAAAATTAATAATCTCTTTATATTATTCGAAAAAAACAATTTATTTTTTTACAAAACTGAATTGTAATTACTCAAAATTGAAATCGCCCAATAAGTATTTTTTATATTAAGCAGGTAAATGGTAATTATCAGTGTAAAAATCAAAATTGAAACGTCAATAGAAATAACAAATAGTAAAGGTCCAATTACTGAACCACGTGGTACACCTCGTTTCAATAAACCCTTATTAGAGTTACGAAAAAAAATTATGTTTGCATTAGGAAGGCAATTATTTTTGTGTCATATATATGTTTATAGTTAGCCATTAGACTATTCTCAGTTTTATATACAAATTTATTTTCAGCAAAACAGGAAAAAAAAACTATTTTGCAAGATGCAATATCAATATCTATAATACAGGGTTCGACAGTGATATCGGATGGTTTTTGATATGGAATAACACAAACAATTTTCGATAACATTGGCAATTCATCGATGAATATGTAATCAGAAAACATACAAAACTGATTTGTTTACATCTCGCTTCGCCTTTATACATTTTCGACAATTTGCATTTATCTTCAACGTAAAGACGTGATTTTACTGGCAAATGATGCTAGGGCCGTTGTTTATGTTTATTTGGGGTAGAAATAAAAGAGGTGCGTGTAAAATTTCAACAGGAGATCTTCATTAAGCAATGTAGAGGAAAAGGATGATTTGGAATGCATAATACAGCTCCGATTTTCTGCCTAACCAGTAAAGTATTGATCAGATTGGCAAATGAGCGTAATTACCTCAATTAACAAATTACCGGGATTATTTCATCTAAAATAAGTCGACTGTATCTTCCCTATAACATCGTTGTAAATCCTACGGGATTTAGAGACAAATGCAACGCATAGAGGTACAAGCATTGGCCCGAGTTATTGCCTTTAGTTGAGCCAAATTTCCTTACTATACATCTTGACGATTCTTTCGGTACTAGCATAACCCATAAAATGCTTCTAAAGTGTCAGTTAAAAGCCATTCCTCGTAAGAGACTTCAAAGGAATGCACAAAGTCCGGCGCAGAAGAAAATTTGTCATTTGACATATAGAAGATACAATTTCTCCTTTCGTAAAATTCATATTTATAATCTAAACAGAGAGAAAAACGGTAAGAATGCAGAGTACGTAAACTCCTTAGAGAGTTATTGCTATATATATAGTTGGTATTTCCCAGTAATGAAATCCTAGAAATACACCATGGCAAGAAACATAATTATTATTTTTATTTTCTGTGACATTAAAAATTACCGGTGGGCCTTGAAAACTGGTAATAAACAGTGGCTAATTTATACCAGACATACACGCGTATGAAACATTTATAATAATTTGTTTTTCTATGACATATTCAAATACAAACATCGGTACTATCCATGAAATTGTAAGTTAATATTGGCAAATTATTTTAATTAATTTGTATGTTGTTAAACTACATAGGTACATCGTAGTGTTACTGGAACGTATTTGTTTTGCTAATTCGGAGCCATGTTAATAATTTGGAAACTTTATTGAAATATTAAAAGTGTGTCAGTTATATTGTGAGAAATAAACATAAATACTGCAATCTTTTCGCGTAATGACAAAGAAGATATTTCCAATTTACGGAAGTTACCTGGAGTCACCAAGGATGGGGAAGTATGGACAGACGAGAATAATGAATGCAAAAATACCTTACTATGGGAAAAAAGTTCGATTTAGGTGAGCCAGATGGGTTCAAGTAGTTCCAGGTGGATTTTAGGACGACAAAAAGAAATTGGGCTGTGGAGAAAAACTGAATGGTGGAATTGTTACAATCTGAACTACATTCAACTGAATTTTCTGTTGCATTTCTATAAATTAGAAGCTTGGAATATTTGTCAAATTATATTGATAGGATTATCGTAGAATATATAAATCAAAATTGGGTCTTAGTTAGTTAGTTTTGGTAATGGTTCTCTTACGTGGTTATTTTTTTTTTGAATTTACATATATACCTTCTTTTGGAGATTATTCCGATAGAATTTGAATATATCTAATCCATATAGAATTATTTGAATCTAATGATTTCATTATCTTTATAACCTGAACATATTTACATTTTTACAAACGCGTCATTTAATCTTTTTTACACGTGCTTATCTCACTACTTGATCTCACGTTAAACAAATCTTATAATTAACTATACAGATATACATACAAGAATGAGATTGTCTTTGCACTTGAATAGTTAAGCCTTAAGCAAATCAATATCGTGTACATTGTGCGATAATCATCTTTATTTGCAATATAAAAATAGGATGTGCGATTAAACCTTATTAGATCAGGACTATATTTAAATGAAAAATGGTATAGAATGGTACGGAACAAGCCTGGCAATATTACTTTATATATACATACATAAAAATGGTTTTAAGTTATATATATGAAATAAAAATTGACTATCACTATTCAGAAAAACTTCGATATAATAATAAAGCATCGTTCGGAGGAATTACCTGTTTAACTCTGCGACGTTTTTTAAACTGATCCTAACTGTAATTCTTTCAACGTCGGTTCTATATCAAAAAACACTACCGCAACACCACAAAAACTGTCACGCACACACCGCGTCACACTTTGACCACGTTATTCGAGTTCACTTGTTTTCGCTACCGACTGCGTTTACAATACGTCCTTTTCAAAAGCGCCAGAACTGGCGCTATCCGCGACAACTACTGACAGGACACCAACCTGGTATTACTGACCGGAAACACACGATTCTCACCGGGTAATAACGAACGTAATGTTAAAAGGCATTTATCTATTTATTTCCCGTCTACCTTCCTATCTATTATTATGGGCAAATGGATTGTACTCGTATCGTTTCTATTTTACTATGGCGTCTATCTTAGGTAACAATTTAGATTATTCCTCTTGTTGTGCCAAAAATTTACGACTTTACAGCGTGATTTTGATAAGGGCGAATGTTTGTGGTGGGAAATTGATAGGGGCTACTGCAGTGGTAATAAAATACGGGGTTGTAACGTTAATTTTTTAACGGTGCTATTTGAAATTTTATTGGTTTAGGTGTACATATTACAGGGTCGTAATAAAGTGAAATAAAATACATTAGAAATTGCAATGGTAGTTACTATAGTATATGGCATCCCAATGCCAGAAATTAATTTACTAATATGATTGACTCTCATAAGCAATATACGTGATATTAATACATTACCGCCTTATGAAAAGAACTTGAAAATTGGAAATTGGGTCAAATTTCACATTATTCTGACAAGTATTCAGTAGTTTGAGAATTAATGGAATATTGGCGACAGTTGAATTAACTACAGCAACCAACTAACATCAAACTCTAATCTTTTGGGTTTGGATTTAACATTTTTCAAATGTTTCAATTAACAATTTAAGGCCCGGCACATCTTGCTGCTTCGGATGTGGTTTGTGTCGGTCCGTCTTGTTGCTCCTGCTTTTAGTGTTCGAACATATGTATACTTAATTGTTAAAAAGTTTCTTACTAGTGTTTTAAGTTGTAGTCTTGCGGTTAATGTAAGTTTTATGGACTACTGTCTTTGCTGGTTAATAGGATTTTAATAATGTGGTTTAAATTGATATCAGACTTAAGAATGTGCGAGTTGAAAGACGGATTAAAAAAACAACCTCGTTTTTACCGGTAAAAAATGCGAACTGGCTGGAGAATATTTTAAATATTTGCCACGAATGTAAACAATGAAGACGTTTCAAATCATTCGTGCCCCAGTAGTAGCCATAGTGATGTGACAATGATGCAGGAGGATATAAAAACAGAGAAAAGATGTAAATGTAACAAGAAATAGCATAGTCTTCGGCGTGGTTGCAGTGAGTACCACTACCTGAGTCCCGCTTGGAGGATGTAGTAGATGATTTTGATACTTTGACTCGAGATTTTGATAAATGTGACAGTATTATTGTATTGGGTGGAACCATCAATACTTTGAATGGTGGTAAAGTATTTACTATTAACGAGACTTTCATCTAAGTCGTGCGTTCGACTATGTCGACTATGATACTTTAATTAGTTGAATTGAATTGGTTAGTTGGTTTCACAATGGTTTGAATCTTTCCTGAAAGGGAGAACTCAGTTTGTGAATATTCAAAATCAGTCGGCGAGGGACAAAACGTTTATTAAATTCTCTGGCCGACCTGTCAGTAGAGGAGTTCCAATTTTATTTTTGATTTTTGTTAATGATATTACTAACTTTTTATCGGAGTACGACTTGACTAAGTATGCCGACGATACAAGTGTCATGGTGTCTGGCAATAACATAACAGGCAGCCAAAATAGTGTTAATCCATTGTTTCTTAATGCTGCTAAAACCAACTATCTCATACTTCACAACTCTCAAAACAAGACCCAATTCAATATTAACATCGTTTCCAATTATATGGAAATAAATCTAGCAAGGTAACTTAACATTTTAGGTCTATGTATGGATTGTAATATAACTTGTCAGACACACTGCTACAATCTTACCGATAAACTTAATTCCTCGTGTTATCAAATTCGAACTTTAAACTACATAATTGAACACAATAGCTTACTATCCACTATTATGCTAACGTTCACAGTAGACTAGCTTATGGTCTGACAGTATGGGATGGATCGACAATTGTTAAGGAGGTTTTGTTAGCACAAAAGAGAATTGTTAGATGTATGGTAGGTATTGATAACAGAGTCATGCAGATCTTACATTCAAAAATGGAATATTCTTCACGTTGCTGCAATCCATACATACGAACTTCCTATTTCTTATTATCATTATTATTTAAAAAATGAACTAAACATAAATGAAGTATCAAATTTTTCATTTTCTTTAATTATGTTTGGGTGGGAAGTGCCTTCCCTGCCACCCCCAACGAGCCGCTACTGATTATTGACCCTTTTGATTAAATTTTCGATAACTTTTTCCAAGTCGGTTGGCTCAATTTCAGCAATAATGCGTTGGAAATCTGGTTTCAATTCAGAAATTGTTTGTGGTTTGTTAGCATAGACCTCGGACTTTACAAAATCCCAGAGGTAAAAGTCGCATGGCATCAAGTCGCAAAATGTGGTCGGCCAATTAACGTCAGGATTTCGAAAAATCACTCAACCTGGAAAGTCTTAACAAATCGATTTTTTCTCTTGCCGTATGGTGTGTCACCACCCTGTTGAAATCACATTTGCATTGCATATCGTCCAATTGATCCCATAAAAAGTTCCATATCGTGTCACGATATCGGTACTTCTTCTACAGTTAAAGGTTGGCCAAATTCATTTTCAAAAAAGAACGGTAGTCCAATTACACCTCCAGCCAATAACACGCACATTTTCATTGGCCCGAATCCGACAATTTTGCTCATAAACCATCCAAACGAAAATGACCTAAAGATGTATA
Source organism: Osmoderma eremita (assembly GCA_031763485.1). Lineage (NCBI taxonomy): Eukaryota > Metazoa > Arthropoda > Insecta > Coleoptera > Scarabaeidae > Osmoderma > Osmoderma eremita. The sequence continues at coordinate 8,408 of JARFOC010037054.1, forward strand.
AAAAATGTCATTTACTGTTTTTCCACCCAACTAACGAATTGTCTCCATGGCTAATGGTCTCGTGGCTTGAGCTCTTGCGTTAATTGAACTTTGTAAGGGTAGAGCTGACTGTCCTTAATAAGAATTCGTTGCAAACTGGTTCTGTTATTGGTCAATTGTTAGGAACCATGACGTGTTTATGTTCTTGGAGTCTCAATGACAGTCTTACTGACGACTGCAATGTTTCGGTCGACCCCACAAGATGAGGACGCGGTAAAATTTGTTCGTCCATAATCAAACCTATACAATTTATATTTGAAATTCCTCATCGTCGAAAGTTTTAGGAAGTTATTAACCAATGGTTTTCAACTGAGGTTGAATACAAACACAACATCAATTAATTTAGTATTTTCACAGTATTTCAAATAATATTCATTATTTATAGAGTTTCTCATCAATGTATTGATCCGTAAATCCTGATAACCAGTTTGATGTCTATTGGACACTAAGGTTATTGTTGGACATTAAACTATTGAAGTTTAAAATTAAAACGAAAGGAGCTCTGAAAAATGGAGATACAAAACCACAACATTGCAAAAATTCTTCAGATAATCTCGTAACAAACAAATTAATGTAGATAAAAACTTTAGAATATCTAAAATTGAATAAAATCCGTTTACCAGCCATACATTATATAGCTATACTTTCTTGTGCTTATTAACTGAAAGAGAACTTCTGTGGGAACAACAGAAAAAAAACAAAGCTTCCTCGATACTTCCTCTTTTTATTGAATCGTTGTGGTAACTTTTATGTGCAGATACTCGCTGTTTGCTGTATATAACCCGTGGCAAAATGTTGTGACGTATAAAAGCTGAAGTTTTTTGGGACTTTATGGACTTCAACTGTTCTTAGCAGACATTTTCGTAAACGTCTTGTTAATTAAACCTTATGCCGCTGGGTTATTTGAAGGTATAAAAAAGAATTTGCTGTCAAAAACTGTTTACGATATATTTTTAAGTTGTATTATGAAATTTAAAAAAATTACTGTACTTGTTTATGCCTACTACTAGCTTCCTCACAATTTTTCTGGTGATGGAAAAAAATGTATGCATGTCTCAATGCATTACATTTTAATAGAACAAATGTGTGTGTTCCATTTCCCTAACACACAATTATTTCCGGCATTTAGTATCATATCATTCAAACATGTCACATATTTACAAATCCGCAATTCTCATATCCGCCCGGAAGATACATACGTTTCTTTTTATGATTAATATTTGAATGAACGAGGGGAGATGAAAAATACAAGCCTCCCTTCCCGTACCCAAAAACTTCGCCCGCTATCCCGCCAGCAAGGTCTTTAAAACATTTATATATTTACCGATACTTTCGTTTTTTTTTAGAACAAGTTTTCGAGGCACTTTTGTTTTACGCTGCAGTGAATTATTCCCCGCGGGAGCAGTTGGATATTAATAATAAATTAAAAAAAAAACAGAAGAAATAAAAGCTATCCTCACTAATTTGTGGTCTCCGCTTTTATTGTGCATGCGGTATGTAACAGTTCTCGCAACACGAAGCTTTATTATTAATAAGCTTAGGTTTAGAGAATACACATGAAAAATTTCAAGGAATGTATTACTAACATGGATCTACCTCTCTGAATTCTAGAAAGACACAGACGATAGATGACAAGCAAATTGACAGAGTACTCCAACGAATTTATTAAATGCCAGTATATATTGCGAACCAACGAAATCAACTTTAAAATATAAAATTACTAAATTGAGGAATCAATCATATGGTTCTCGGTTGATCTCTCCGTACTATACAAAAGGTTGCTCATTTTCTATCTCCGGTGACTTTCTTAATTTTAAATATACAAAATCGGTTGAATGTACAAAGTTGCTCAGAAAATAGAGATATAGTTGATGCTAGTGTGACATTTGTTTGTGAGATACTCAAGAAAAATTCAAAACTTCCAAAAATTTCAACATCAAAGATGTTCACAGCCCGCTAAGATAAAATAAAGGTGAAAACTGTTTCTATACCCGACGACTCGGCCTTGTTTGTTTGACGTGTTTGTTAGTCAAAGCCTGCTTATGAATTAATAGAAATAACAATTGTTTATTCCACTACAAGTCAAAATCTAAGAGAGATAGCTATACCAAATGTTATATAAGTGAAATCAGAAAAGAATATGCATTTAAATGACATCATGGCCAACTAAAACTTCTATTTAAAAAAAAATACAAGTTTGTGCCATGGATTTTTTAATCACATTATTAGGTTCTACATAAAAAAACAATACTAGAAACAGTTTTCACCTTTATTTTATCTTTAGGGGTTGTGAACGCATTTCACGTTGAAGTTTTTGGAAGTTTTCAATTTTTCTTGAATACCTTACAAATCTTGCACTGGATAACAAACATAACATCAATTATTACTCTATTTTCTGAGCAACTTAGTCCATTTAACCGATTCTGTATCTTTAATATTACGAGAGTTACGGAGTTAATATACGGAGATTGAAAATGGGCAGCCTCTATACTAGAATTTATAACGCAGTCAATGCATCATAAGGGAGATGTGACGAGAAGTTTAACAAGTATATGTACTGGGAATTTATAAATCCAATAATGGAGTTTTTAATTAAAGTTCTATTATTACCGCATTTTAATTAAAGCTGTTTTTCACTAGGTAAATAATAAATAAAAAATAATAAAAAAAATTATAATAAACCACGGCTGCCTTGATTAAACTCCCCTTTCCGTTAGCTACACACATGTTACGCCTCTTAATATTCTATAATTAAATAAACCTGAACCTCATCTCGAAAGTAATAGTAGTAGTAAAAGCCCAAGGCTTCGTAGGGCTCCCGCGTTCGTACCTATTCATAGAGAGATCATGTTACCTCAGGCGCGTTTTCCCTCATCAAAAGAAATTAAGCCTATTCAAGCCAGAACCCCTCAAGCGCGCACTACATTGTGTGTACATACACTGAGTGCACGCGCTCGTGCTGCGGATAGAGAGCCTAATGAGTCAGACAATAAATGTATTTCTCCAATGTATCTATACGTATTAGATAAAGATGAAGCAAGCCATACATTCGCAAGCATCCGCATAGTAAGGTAATGCGTATTCTGTTCTAACAAACTAAATCATCTAGCCCTCTCTTTTACTCTTTACTGACAAGAATTCACTCTGTATATTATATCAAATCTGTCGACCTCCTATTTCGGCGATTTAATAATTGCTTCTGAAGTGACTCCTTGGATAAATGTATACCCAAGCAGCGTCACATCATTTGATGTTGAAAAATGTAAATTTTTCGGTAGACTGATTTAGTTCAGCCCTTGCACCTATTTTTTGACAATGAATACAGCAATGAATACATTGTATTCATTCTAGTTGACTATTTTTAGATGTACAGTCGCTGAGTTGAGTCAGTATGGCTTCATGAGGAGGAGGTATACTGTCACCAATCTTGTTACCTTTGTGCAATATGCTTCAGAGGCTGTTGATGCTGGTGGGCAGTTAGATGTAGTCTACACCGACCTGTCTAAGGCTTTTGATAGGATTGACCACGGTCTTTTGTTGCGCAAGCTTGGCTGCTGCGGTTTCGGTTCCGCTGTGCTGGGGTTGATAGATCTCTCATCGTACTTTTCTTGTTAGTTATAATGGTTTTGTGTCTGGTAGCCGGATCATCAGGTCGGAGGTGCCCGAAGGCTTCATTTTGGGGCCTCTACTGTTCTTGATATTTGTGAATGATCTACCCGATTGTTTGAATTGTGAAGTACTTATGTTTGCGGAAGACGTTAAGCCTTTCTCGTCCATTAGAACAGACAGTGACTGTGAGAAACTGCAGCTCAATATTGACCGGTTGGTTGAGTGGTGTGACACTAATCTGCTGGACCTGAATGTTTCTAAATGTAAAATTTTAACTTATACACGTAAACGTTCACCCATTCAATACCAGCACTACATTGGCTCGAACCTTTTAACAAGATGTACTAACATCAGGGACCTGCCATGACTAGATCTGCATACAAGATGCTTGGATTTATTTGTCGAAACACCAGGCGATTTTTAAACATGCACAACCTTAAAATTCTGTTTAACAGTCTTGTGCGGTCCAGGTTGGAGTATGGTGCTTTGGCGTGGAACCCTTTGTATCAGTCCTATGTTGCGCAGATTTAGGCTGTTCAGAGAAGGTTTTTGAAACTTCTTTGGCTTCGCAGGTTTAACAGCTATGAATGTCGTGGTTTTTATCATTCGCAATTGTTAATTACTTTCGGTGCTACTTTACTTGCAGTCAGGCGTGAGAATATAGCTTTAACCTTTTTGTACTTTCTATAATGCATTGCCCAGAACTAATGAGTTAGTGAAGTCGCCTGTTCTGTTTATAATGGAAACATATAATAATATATGCGACAGTTGTGACATATTCTGCAGCTCATTGAGATATTTGCTTGAAATCAATACCGAGAGGAATGTTTAACCGTGTGGTGCTTGTGCCTGGCGCTTCTTTCTTGCTGTATCTTCGTTATATTGTAGCTTTAGTTACTTTGTTCATTGTTTGTATTGCCACTTACTCTTAGGTTAATTTCTATTTGTTAGTTCTGTAATTGGTCATCTTGTACTGTTGGGCTAATAAAGGTCCTGTGCTAGGCCACGACATTTAAAAAGATTTTTTTAGTAAATATTTATAGATAAGCTAATTAAGTATTAACACTTTTTGTTATTACATCATTAGAGCTGCCACATACAATTTTTTTGACTCATTTCTGAGACTCGCTCTGTATGTACTTTCTAACACTATCTATTTATTAATCCATAATACTTTCTTGAACGTATAAAGTTGCTTTTTAACTGTAAACGTTTGGCGTATACGTTGACCAAAACCGTGCTTTTCACACATAGCAAATTCCGTAAAACATTTTGTCCAATTATCCTGAAATATTTCCCGTAGATCGGAATCGGATTTGGAACCGGTGAAAGGTAGAGGAAATTGAAACGTCAACGGTAAGTAATCTCGCTTAATTTAAGATCTCACGTAATGTAATTTTTTACCGGAAGAAATTCGATTAGGACGTTGAAATACGGAAGTCAAATTAATTCACACCAGAAAACGCGATTATTTGAATAAATGCAAAAACACGATGGTTTTTCGTATGGTATTTGTAAACACAATAATTTCTCGGATTCGTATTAATTCGTATTAAACACGATCACGCCCCACTTGGGAATAAGTTGATTCCTAATGTCAGCTGTATGACAGGTATCCCGAATTAATCAATTCTTTGTGAGGTGAGGTGTTTAGTATACTGTCACACAAATCCTTGCAATATATACCTAAAACTCTATATGTTTTTAATTTCTACGAGCACAAGCATTCCACAGAATTAAAATCCCGGTAATATAAGCTTTGTTCCCTCACGTCCTTTCTGATTCTGTTCTCTCATCAACTACGAGGGATGTCTGGTTACTGAGCTATCAGGTTGAAACTTGCACTTATTTTAGATGTACATATGTACTGCATAGGTGGCTATTGTCATTGCCGTAGGTTCAGTAAAACGTGTGCAGTGAGAGCCGCGCAATGTCAGTTCCGATAGAAACATACTCCAAGTTTGAAGTGCGAGCGGTCATTCGTTTTTCGCATGCAAATAATAAAACACCTACCTAAATTCATAAACAAATACTGAAGACTTACGGAGAAGGCGTTGAGTCGAAAACAAGTTAGTTAGTGTTTGGTGTAGTTCAAATGTGGACGCACAGCTCCGAACGTTGATCCGGAAGACCAGCAACAACGAAAACGCGTGAGAATCAATTACAGGTCGATACGTTGATTTGAGAAGATCGTCGGTTGAAAATCCGGGAAATTGCTCTACCGACCGGTATTCCTAAAAGTTCTGTAAGTGAAATCGTATTTGAACTAGGTTATCGAAAAGTGTCCGGGAGATGGGTACCAAAACCGTTGACTGAGTTATCGGAGACGAAACGTGGGTACACCACCATACCCTCGAATCAAGAAAAGACTTGATGACGTGAAAGCATCCGACTTCGCCAACACCGAAAAAATTCAAAGTTCAAAGACAATGGCAATTGTGTTCTGGGATATGCAAGGCGTCTTGCTCATTGAGTTTTTACCATCGAAAGCGACAATCAACAGCGATATTTATTGTCAAATTCTCGAAAAACTACACAAAGTCATTCGGCAGAAAAGAAGAGGAAGGTTAACGAAAGGAATTAGGTTGTTGGATGACAATGCAAGACCGCGTACCTTAACTCAGACGAAGGCCTGGTTTGAGAAATACAATTGGGAAGTTATTATCCATACGCTCCATAGTCCAGACCTGGCTTCTTCTGATTTTCATTTATTTGGGCCGTTGAAAGCTCATTTGTCGGGTAAAAGATTTGAAAACGACGACGATGTTTAAGAGTAAGTACGGCAGTGTTTTACAAATTTGGATCGCACCTTTTATGAAGCGGGTTTACAGAAGTTTCTGCCTCGCTGGGAAAAGTGCCTTAACATTGTCGGCGATTATGTTGAAAAGTAGCTAACAGTTCACGCTTTTACTAAGTGTATGTTTGATTTCTATTAATGAAGTAGTCTGTCTGTAAGTCACAAATATACCTTCGCAACCGGATATCCCTGGTAGTTCATGAATTGATAAATGTCCCCTTCATCTACGTAGAATACACGATACACGACTTGCCGAAAATAAATGTCATGGAACTTCTTTGCTAATGTAGTACCCTGAGACCCCGCAGGTAGCACTACGATCGGTTATTCTCTGGCCCATCGATAACATTGTTTGAGTACTGTTTTGTTGTCGATAGTGTCGATATTTTAGTCGATAGTTGACCTAACATAAACATACAAACTTCATTAAGTTACCTATTTGCGAATATATGCTCACCCATACTATCAATAAAACAATTTTGTTTGATGTTAAACGCAAGAGTACTTCTTTGTAAATGAGGTAATTCTTACATGCGCATGCGCCGGAAAATCGTCCGTACCGATCTATAGCATCGTTCGGTTGATGAATTTGACAATTCGCCCAACAATTTACAGATAGTTCGGCGTTTATTGGAACGCATTCTGTGCACTGCGCATGCGGCCATTTGTCCATATCGATCATTAACGCGAGAGAATCCACACAAGACTACAATCCATAACGGAATACCCGCGAAATTCCAGTAAGACGACTCAATAGTTGTGACACTGGTGGAACCTGACACACCTCAAAATGTGTCAGCCGACCAACACCGCCGGACAATAGTCATCCCGATTTCTGTCTACACGGAAGTAGCCAGCTCTTTTTAAAGAAAGCTTCGTTTGTTATTCCCACGTTCTCCAGTCAAAACCTTCGAGCAATACTAATAACACAAAAACAATTTTAAAGTTCGAAAAACTATATCGAAACCGGCTGTTACTAGTTTCTGTAGTAATAAATTCACTTTGTGTTCTCTTATTTTTACTTTCTCAGCCTAAAAACGCCGGGCTGTAGTAACTAACAAGGAAAAAATACGCAAATGAGCGCAAATGTTCGGTTCCCTGTGTATACACCCTAGGTATACCTGGGGCATTTTTAATTAGAACTATAATAAATAAACTTGTATTCCTGGACCCAAATCTTAAACTATAATCTTTCCGAAATTGAATTTAGAATTTAGAGAGCATCCATCTAGTTTCAGGAAATGCAAATTTTGTCACCGTCCCATTACAAGTTAATCTTATTAGATTACATACGCGATAGATATGAATCTACTTTTATACGTGAGTTGAAAATTGCTTTTTAAGCAACTAATATATTCTGAAGAAATTTATCATACCATATATTCAATATGGTTTAGCGCGAAAGCGCTAAAAAGTAGTTTCACCTGTGCTAACACGTATAATACACTTCAAAAGGCCTGTACCTTGATAATGATTTTTGTGTTAACATACTTCAAATATTATATAGTTAATCGTTTATTACATGAGATCAATCAATAAAATAGGAGGTGTATGTGCTGATAAAAGCTGTTGATAACAATAATATACGCGCAGTTGGTAGTCCTGTACGCTGTTTGCTTAACCATTATAATCTTTTCTTCTATCATAGTAGCGAATTGATTTTTATAGCAATCAAAATTTGTATGTTAAACTTTAATTTTACCTAAGTATAAAATGTAAAACCAATGCAACTTGACCGGCCTAGTATTTAATTATAAAAGCTTCTGCAATATTACTACTAAAATATTCTTTAGATCGCCCTAGATTACAAGGTTGACAAAAGTGTATTCTTAGCAATTATATATTGATTTAACACAAGTTAGCGTGACATGGGATTCTTTCCGTTATAATCGTTTTAGATTGAGAATTATCAAGCATCAAGCAAAAGTTTTATATAAACCGGAGTGGAAGCATTTTTTTCTAAATAATACTAAAAAGGAAATTATTGACGTCAAAATAATAATACATATTTTATGCTTTAATTTAATTTTAAACACATACAACACATACATATGCAAAATTAAGTAAAGGATATTTCCCACAGGGTGTGAAATATCGTTGCAAAATCTCATAAAATTTTCAACGTCTGCCAAAACATTAACGTCTAACTGTAATAATTAAAGTCAACGTCGTGTTGCAGGAAAGTTGCTAATCGCCTAGGGCTTAAGGAAATGTTCCTGTTAATTATGCGAGTGATGCCCGACAATGGTTGTTATAACATGAGATTTAGGGTCAAGTTTGATCTTTCTCCGAATTTTGCAACTAAGTAAATTAAGTGCGAACTGCTGAACGCCCTCAGATTATATTTTCAGTTCAGTGCCTCTTTAAACAATTGTGAATCAGCCTCTCCCGCGTTCTCAAAACTCTCGCTAATTAATCTTGAAAAACAAATAGGTGATCGAGCAGGTATCCAATAGCCCCCCCCCCCTCGCCTTTTTTATAATTATTTTATCTATCAAAAATAAAATCGTTTTTGCGCTGCATGACAAATTTTGATAGTGAAACACTAAAAATGAAGAAACGGTGCCCATACTCTAACGGAACTGCGTACAGTAGGAACAAAATGATAAGAAGAACCAAAACAAAGACATATTTTATTCACTTAGTACATGTAACAAGCAGTCTAGATTTACAGTTTGGGACAATGGCAGCGGTTAATATAGCTAATGTACTGAACGTGTCACTTGCACAGAAGTAAGTTGTATTATAATTTCAAAGAAATTATTATAAATGCGGAACAACAAGTTTCATTTAAATCTGATGTTGACGGAAAAAATGCGTCTTTACAATATGTTTACCATCATGCAACTCTTTAACGGGTATGTGGCAAGTTATGTGTAAATGAAATCATAGTATAGAAGCGTGATAAAGTTTTTGAGAAAGAGTAGGCGATCCCCAAAAATTATACACGACGAAGTTGGAAAACATGCCAACAGAGTACGTACATATTCAATGTTACTATTATATGATTGCAGATGGTGGTGGGTTTGGGCCACCTTATCTAATTTTTTTGCGTTATTGGATAGAATTTTAGTTCCTCGTATTTCAGAATGCTATTTTTACTTATATATTAACACTTTTTCAATATTTCCACAATTTCTTTGTAATCAAGGATCCCCTTCTTTCTCATCCAATCTTTAAGTTTTTACAAGGTTTCCTTTTTGTTTATGCTTTCAGTATTTTTTTAGCCGGTTTTCCTTAGGTCATCTGCCAAACAAGCTAAAATAATAATAATTCTCTCTTATTAAACGCAAGATAAAGGCACATAACCTTCATCTTGCGTTTAATAAGAGCGAATTATTATTATTTTAGCTTGTTTGGCATTTAATTCTCATCATTTACCTAACAAAGGTATATATAAGCACCAGCCTTAATAAAGTAGTGCACAAATATTTTATACCGAATACTGTCGAAACATATATAAAGAATAACGCATAGTGCTCATACAAAAATGTTCTGTGCACGTACCACAGCATAAAATTTATGCTTAAATGCAATGTAGACTGTAGAAGCTAACATCTTGTCGCTTCGCCAATATAACGCCATGTATGTAGTCTCATCATTAGAGAACAACAATGAAAACCTTTCAAACCTTATTTCAATATATACTCCACTGTATTTAACCTGTAATCCTAGAATTGCATGTTAATACTACTGACTGCACTTTCATATGAAATACTCCAGATAATCGAAATCTTTGAAATGCCAACGCATTAACGACCACACAACAACAAAACTTTAAAAATTTGAGAAGCACCGACCACATGCATATGTGTGTAAATCAGAATTATTAAGCAAACATATACAGGCGCAGGTAAGTTTTTGGTACCTTCGACTATACAGAATGTCCCGAAGGCAGATGAAGTGAGTAAGTACTTACTTTATCATTTTAAAGAAAATTATCTGCATATGATTAATTTTTATAAGAAATGATCCTAATGCAAACCTTCAATATTTTAAGTATGTCTTACACTAAGGCCTCCATTACACGATCAAAGATCAGTGACAAATGTATCTGATAAAATATGTTATACTTCAAGGCAAAGTAACCTGACTTTTTGTTTAGTGGTGTTTAGTAGTTCACTATGCTTCATCATTCAGTATTCTAATCCGCTATTAATACATCATATTAATTTGTGACAGATATTGGTCTAACAACGAATAAATTGGATTGCTGCAGATGCGAGAATGCGTACTAAGAATTTTTCCTGAAGCAACATCAATTTTAGGTGCATTAAAAAAAATCGCTTGCATTCATATACCGGATGCTAATACAATAGAAATATTGACAGAGCAACTGTAAATTTTTGGAATACGTGTACTATATAGAACGAAGGAAGCTAATTTCCCCGATGACAGGACAATATTTTCTTTAACAAATTTAATATTTATTCAATTTACGCATTAAGCGGCAAAAGCAAAATTAGTTGTATCCATTTTCGTTATTTTCATTTTATACATCTATGTTTGTTCCGGAGATATCTTGGTAAACTTCGAATTAAACCCAACATTTTGAGTAAATTATTTTAGTTATAATAATTTGATCAATAGTTTATATATATATATATATATATATATAATTGTAATATTAATATTTCTTATGATTATATATAAAGTAATATTGTTGTTTGCCGTAAATTACGCAATAACAAAATATGTAGCAACGTATGACTGGATATGGTGAAAATTATAATATTTTCAAATAAAATTCTGCTCAACGCAATTTAAATAGGCTGGAGAATCCAGTCGAGATTATCCGAAAAGTGGACGACCGGCGGAGGCGGGAACCGAAGAAGACCTCAAAAAAGTTGATGAAATTGTGTTATGGATCGACCAATCAAAGTTACAGTTATCTCAAATGAAATAGGAATATGTGAAGCACCCATTTTGATAAACTTACTTGAAGGCATCTGCAGGGAACTTATGCGACAATATTTTGAAAAAAATGTGGCCATTATTTGGATTGACTATATGAAGAAAGGATCTACAATTACTCTAGATGTCTACAAAGAAACAATTAATAATTTAATAGTTGCTATACGTAAAGAGAGGACCTATAATTTTTGCTGCAGCACAATTGCCAAGTTTATAAGGCTTGCAAGGTTCTGGTGCAATAACTGCAGTTTTATTGAGTTACGAAGCGTTGGATTAAGTGTGAAGCTGTTGAAGGGTCGTATATCGAAAAATAAAATTTTCTTTCTTCTCTAAATTGTTTTCTTTTGAGGTAACCTCATTTCATTTTAATCTCCCCTGATATATTTTAATCTAAAACGGTTTTGTTTCCCTTTAGTATGCCAAATTATTCTAATAATTACATTTACACACGAAAACACTGTTCCTCTAACTAAAACGAGGCAGGGTACTTCAGAAAATAATCCAGCAATTGGGAACATATTTTCACAAGACTCTAATTTGATATGTTAAACGAAAAAAAAAAAAGATACCTATATCCTCTCGTTTCAATCGAATCAAACAACGAATAGTATCGTAGTCAGTTCAAACGAGCGCAGAGGTAATAGACTCACGTCAATGATTTTCGTAATCTTTAACAAGGTTGTAATCCGGGGGATTGGAAAAACGCCCCCGTGGGAGGATCTCAAGTCTATCCAGTGTTCATTTCCAATTTGTGTCAAATTACGTTGGCGTATGGAGAAGGAACGGAGGAAGAGTTTTCGAACGAATCTATATTATAGACATTCACCGGACAATGCGCACTAGATACAGGAGAAATCGTGTATCGAGTTGAAATTGTGCAGTCTACCGTAACGAAGTATTGTGGATTACGTACGTATTGGAAGTATATTATTCTCCATTCAATTCCATTTGATTTAATCTAAGAGGATTGGAAATAAATACCAAAAAAAGCGAAAGAGAAAACATGAAAAGCATTGATGCAGAGATCTATTGGAAGATTCATTTAGGCATTACAAGCATTAAAATTTCACTTTTTGTTTGATTTATTAAACTTATATATCTTCATAAAAATTTGGGATTTAAAGCCAACGAAGCTATCCTCGACACGCTTTACATAATTCAGTTTCACGCCAAACATTATTTCTTCCTTTATAATACGCGAATTGGACACTGTTGTTTTCCCGTACATATATTAGTTTGTGTGTTTGCGACACGAATTTGCGTGTGTGTTTTGCTGTGACTCATGTCACAGTCGAGCTTGTGTGTGAAAATATTATGTATTTTTATTACGGTATGTGAGCTAGGTTTGTGTTTTCGCACCGGACACTCTGGATCTGGTTCAATTTATTTTTAGGTTGGATATTTGTGTGTTTCTTTTGTTCCCTTCTTATTTCACGGTTGCAAACATTCAGTTTCGTACAGCATATGCATACGTAGAGGGTGCGTCACCGAAAACCCGAATAAATTTCATTTAAAATTTCCTACTATTTTGTTCGCCCGCCAGACATCGGTGTTGGTGTCCAAGAAAGCTTGATGCCTCTAGTAATATTCGTAACTTCAAAGTGGCTGCGATGTTGAAACAAAGCGCGGGGTATTATCTATGAACCGCAGATGCGTCCGCGCTAGGCACCCAGAAACAAGAAATAATTAGTTTCTTTAGATGCATGAAATCCATTGTTTGAGACGGCAACTGTCAAATTCAGATTTAAATGAAACTTACTCCAAAAGCACCTTGGTATAAGCGCAAAACATTTTCTAGCAGCGGAATCTCCTGATTTGCGGATTCAGCCACCTCCTTTTTAAATTTTTGTGAATATTTCGGAAACTATAGTAGATATCAAAATTTCATTGTTTAAGACGCTGTGGCAAAATATACGACTCTAGCACAATCCAGCGCAGGTTCCATTATGCCAGCGAAGGCACTCGAAAGAACCAATTGCGAGGACGTCCAAAGATCTCAAGGGATGACGCAGCCGGAGACATAATTGCGAAAGCTGACATCGATTGTGGGTGTAACCAAACCAATAATACGTCGAACAGTCGAGCGACTGTATTGCGTACAATACGAATTGTACGCAATAAAGATACAATAGATGCTATTCGACGCTGTAGGATAGGTTCTCAGACAACGTAATTGAAAGGGTCGCCAACAAGTCCAAACATCCCAATGTACCATCGTTAAGGGCCTATGTTGAGGCAGCATACGACGATATATAAAGAGCTGCATTACAAGCGAGCGTGCATGCCGACGTTTCAGAGCGAGAGAATTTAGGCCGTCATTCAAGCTAATGAGGAATATTTTGAACGATTGTGCTCGCTAGGGGTCCCCCACGTGCCATGTAAAAGAATTTTTTGTAGTATTTAATTTTCCGTTAATAAAATTTCCTGTGTATTTAAACAATAAACAATTATATCTGCCAAGTTACCTTACACTTCACAAAATACTTTTAATTAATATTGTCCAAAGACGAACTGTTGCCTTGTTCTGTAAACTATTAGAAATCGTTGCACGTAGTAGAACCTTGTTGGAAATAATATCAACAGATCACGCAAATAGTCTACCTTCAAAGTTTTCCCAGATCAAAAAAGATATGTAATTGAACATCTTCAATAAACTTTTTGTAAGTTGCTGGTTATCACGGCGCTTTTGACACCGTAAAAGTCTTAAAATCCTATATGTTTTACCAGATAAATCGATTAAGACAGCGATAAGCTACAACTCGATTCTGTAGACCCCCCAAATACTTTTTAAACGATTACACTGTCTTTTCATATGAATAGAAATAATTGGTCTTTGATAATTGCCAGTGCCTTCCCTAGCCTAAATTCCCATGTCTAAATTAACATTTAAGACCATGCCTATATTCCCTGAGCATATTGATAAGCATTATTTGCTCTTCAATAGGATCGCAATTCCCAAAATACCCACCCGGTCACGACAACAAAAAAAAAATCGAAACCGAATATGACTAATAATTTTAATATCTACTTTGATCCATACAATTGAGTTTTTATCTTTAGCCCTTCTGACAAAGAAACAATACTCAAAATAGATTTTTTCAATATTTTTCAAATTTCATGATACACGATATTTTTTTCTTTAATATCATGTGCTCTTAATTTTCTTGCCCGTTTGCCCCCACGATTCATGCCTCGTGAATGCACTGTTCAAATAAATTTATTGGAACTAAATATATTACTACGCTTAACCCGACGCATATATTTTATGCTGTATATGAATACCTTGACAGCCTGTACGCCGCATAAACACCTCACATCCTTTACCACCAAACGATCAATACGTTCCAACCTCAGCTGTTTCAGTTTAGAAGGCAATTTGGGCCAGCGACTGGTGTATTAAGGGCGATTTTTTTCCTCCTTAAAATAGAAAGACGTGACCTGGATGAACGCAGGCGTCACAGTGAAAGTAATCTGTTGTCACGGCCGTACCTTTAATATTAAGGAGAAAAAAACACTCGAAAAAGTCCTATACCAGCGCGCTTAAATTTCGAAACAGTCTCATCTACGGCCTGCAATATGGGAATTATTTCGACAAGAAAGCTTTTTCCCGTACTACTTTCGTAAAATTTCATCGGATGAGTTTAATGTTACCGTTAAACTCGCGAGGCGAAACAATTTTTTTATTAACGGGAAAAATATATCTTTTTCTTTACGTGATAAAAGCTATGCGTCAGACTTCCAAAACGTCAGAAAATATTTGAAGTAACATAGAATCCTAACTCAATTTTAAAGGAAAAGAGATTTTATCCAAAATAGAATATATAAATTTTATTTCCTACAATTTTGTATCAAAATCGACCATAATGTTTGAATTTACTTACGATGAATTTTATCCATTATCAATTCTCTTTATATTACAGCTAGGTAAAATTGGAAAATTGTAATTCAATAATCATAATAAATTTAACAATTCCTATTGTGAATATTGAATACAGAAATCTATATTTAAGAATAACTGGTTTACCAACACTACAGCGCATCTTCCGTGCTGCCCTCTAGTACCGGGAACGTACACTACATGAATCCTACAGGTTCACCTATAGAAAAGTCAGTTTGACTTATCGTCAACGGAGGGCAGCATCTGATATGCATATAAATCGAAAAATTTATTACCTATATAAAAATTTTGATTACGGAAAGTGTGAAAGGTAATTTAGTTTATACTAATTTTTACTCACCAACTCAACAAGAAAATAGGAAAGTAGAAACTTACCTGAAAAAGAAGAAATATATTAAAGAAATATAGATTAAATAAGTTACTATATGTTTTTATTGCTGCAACACACACACATTGAATCATGATATGAATTGCTTTTTTTTAATTTTCGCATTTTCACATGCTTAAATTTTAGGTAGTCCAATCAACGCAGTCTTAATATGTTTATGATCTAATATTAGTTCTTTCCGAAAATATCCTCAAACCATGAAAAAAATAAGTTATTTTTATTCTCTTGTCAATCTGCCACGTGTTGGATCCCACATACTATTACTAGGTTGTATGCATATTGTATGTATTTACATTGCGAGTTTTTTTAAATAAAATAATATGGAAACATGATTTCCCGCTGACGTTACTAAGGAGTTATTGCAAATTGGCTTTTTTCTGGTATACGATATTTTATTGTGACCAACATTTCTTGGTAAATATAGAAAATATTTGTGTATAACACAGAGTCACAATAGACATGTAAGTGATTCTAGGAAACGTGAAATATCTGATTAACCCATTTAAATATAGTTCGAAGCTTTTAGAAAAGCCATCTATAGTTCTAGGTTCGTTGTTATTTCTATAGTTTTCATATTGAAAAAATAGGAATCTCTAATAAATTATATGTAGACTAATCTCAATCTAAGAAATACATATTACGTCCTCATAATGTCAGCGTAGAATACGCGAACTAAAGTCATCAGTGGCGCAGGCGATTTAAGCTAAAAGGTGCAGCGCTAAAATCTGACTGAATAACTGAAGGAACTATGAAAAATGTCTTGAAAAAAACACTTATTAATATTTTATTTTATTAAAAACTGGATAATAGTAATAAGAAAAAACATAAAACAAAGGAAAAAATTCGCTCGACGCAGACGCTATTTTGAATTTTGACAGATAATTGTGTCGTAGACACTCCTAATTGTTTGATAGACTCGTCCCGCGATTCTAGCCTACAAAACGTACTTTTACAATCACTCCATTCTATTCTTTATTTTGTGCAATCATTATTGCCTCAGCAAATCGTGAATATATTTTCATTTAATGAATGACCTTAATTGAATCGCCGAATTGATTAACCGAATAAGCTACCCTAAATATATTTCGAAATATTGAGCTCGGCGACTAAAATGCAAATCACTTTATTAAAGTCTTTTCAACATGCAAAAATGGTTGAATCGCTATTAAAATGCAAATTAAACGAATGAAAAATAATTTCCTGTTAGGGCAATTATCAATTCAAATTTTTGCTGGGTGGAATTTAGACTTTTAACTACCTTTTTTTCGATAATAATATAACAAAATAAAATTGCTTATCTTAGTATTTAATCAAATTTCACTGAGAGAATGTTCATGTTGAGATTGTATGTTTGTTTAAGTTTACTGCTTTTTACATGAATGAGAATATGGGAGTTGTTTATATACAAACGGATGTTATTAGGATCACCGGTGTTAGCGAGTATGTAGTTCATGTTTATATACCGCAGTAAACCTAACGAATATTTGTTGTTATACTTAAGTACAAGCTAAATCCCCTAGAATTATATAATAAGATTGGATTAACAAGCTTCTTGTAAACTTTAATTATGCAGGAATCTGCCTAATGTATATTTTGCAGTTTTCTTGGATTATCTAGCATGAAATATTAGTTTTAAGTTAAAAAATACCCCTTACCACCTTGTTGAGTAAAGAACTCTGAATACGCATTTCGGCAACTAAGTT
>JARFOC010037080.1:0-25741 GCA_031763485.1 Osmoderma eremita
TATCGCGTTTGTATTTTATTATTTCACACATAAGTAATACTAATTCAAACCGAAATTATTAATAATCATTTTTTTTACTATTGATTCGAAATCCATCCACATCCATAGCATTTGTAATAATATGTATATATTTTCCAACCCTTTCCGTCGTAAAGATTGTAATAAACACACGAACCGCATTCGTCGTAAAAAAGATGCCTTTAATTTTTAGCGCCAATTTTAAAATTTCAAATTAAAACCGCTTTTGTTACAACGTATTCCCCCTCATTCAAAACAGATACATAGTGGCCCATTCCGAGATAAAACTAGTTCCACCCGGCTCCATATTAATGACAGCGAATAATAAAAGCGATCTATTATACGTGGTGATGAGAGGTTATTGTAAAATGGCGTCGGCCCTTCCCGGCGATCTAGAGAGGGAGTCGACAGCCATACTGGAATCGGGCAGCACCTTTCCGTTTTTGGAGACCTTCCACGGCGCCTTCTCCTTCCTTACCGTAGAATCCATGACTGTAGTCGAGCTCTTACTGATACGTACCAATATTATAATGAACGCCTTTCTAACGTACGAAGCCGATTACGGATCTTTCAAGCAAGCTCTGTTCGAGCATAGGAACATATACGGGTCGATATTGTTTAGGAAGGGAGCACGTTTGCCCTTATTAAAATCGGTAAAGAAGGCCAAGAAGAAAGGACAAGTTTTTCAGTACGATTTGCACGACGTTGATGATATACAATGCAGCGAGGAGGCCTATAAACAACCTTTCATGCGATTGGGTAGCGATCAGTAGAGTTCCGGGTCTATACAAGGTCATTTTATTGGTTTTTTTTATAGGTGTTTGGTCTTTCGTCCGGTTCCTACTGATGAAACGGACTATCAACACTCACACTTGGTACTACGCCGCTTGGGAGGTATTCCGATGCGCAATAGCCGTGATTTATATAGTGTGTGCCGTCAGTATGCCTACGTTAATGGGGCATATGCTAGCACCGTGGGTTGTGACGCTTATCTTCTCGATAATGGACGTATTTTGTTATTTAGATCTCTACGTAAGGATGCACTGTCAATACTACAATAAGAAGGGGATTTTAGTTACTCATCCCCTGTGTACGGCGAAACATTACATCGCCACGACCTTCTATGTCGATCTGATTTCTTTCCTGCCTATCTCAAACTTCCAACTCGATCAGATGCTGGGGAAACGGAACCAGACGTTGCTCTCGATTTGTTCCATGCTCCTGACGCGGTTGTTACAACTCCATCGACCCATGAGCGGTTTAAGTTACTTAGAGAATAAATATAAGGGAAAGCGGGGATTGGCCGTGCACATGTTCAAATATTTAATCTTGGTCGTCGTCGGGATAACGTTCTGTCAGACCGTCACCATGTTGATATTATGCAAATCGAAGGATGCCAAGTTGTATTGCTCAAAGAAGCGCCCGTATCCCTACTTGAACAATTTCATCAAGTACTTCTATACCATCTCCACCTTCTTTACCGTATCGACGACTGGAAGCATCATCGGGAGCTTTTCAGAAGGCGCCGCCTTGATGTTTGTCACCATACCCATTACGATACTGCGTTGGGCTTTCATGGTTTCTATCGCAAGCAAAGCTGTAAGTGTTAGTCCATTTTAAACCCCTCCGCTACACTCCCTGTGAATTTTAGATCGGTGGTAATGTCGAGTTGACCTTGTACAGAGACCGGATGAGATCTTACATGCAATTCTTAAGGGGTGCCTTCGTGAACGAACGCCACGTCCAGGCTATCGTCGACCACTACGAGTACGTCTGGAAGAAATCGCAAGGGATGAATATGTACCACGTTCTCAAATACTTCCACCCGCAATTGGAGCAAGATATGGCTTATAATTTGTATAGCAGGACGCTGTTGAGGGCGACGCTATTCCAGGGCGAGCACGACAGTATGTTCCAGGCCCTAACGCCTCTGTTCCACCGGGAATATTACACTAAAGATTCGAAAATTATCCAGTGCAACGATATACAGGAGAAAATATTCTTCGTTCTCGAAGGTGAATTAATTTATGGGGGTCCAAGGCTGTTACAAATTTGGGGAATCTACGAGCGTATATCAAAAGACAAAATAATTTTTTTTTGTAGAAATCATGTACGGGGCCATAAACTTTATGTTTGACCGCAGGAACCTAGTCAGAGCCGGTCAAAATTTCTAAGGTCCCCGAAAAGGCAATTTCATTTTCCCTCGACGGAATTTTAATATATTATATGTCAATGGATGCCTTTTTAATCGTAGATTACAATGAAATAAACGGCATTCACATATCTCTAATCGTTATCGAGTTACAAGCGAAAAATGTTTTGGGAGCAACAAGCTCTACGTTTGACGGCGCGAACCCGGTCGGAGCCGGTCAAAATTTCCTAGGTCCCCCCTAAAATGCAATTTTATTTTCCCACGTCAAAATTTTAATATATTATATGTCAACCGATGCTATTTTAAACGTAGATTAGAATGAAATAAGCCGAATTCGCGTATCTCTAATCGTTATCGAGTTACGAGCGAAAAACATATCGGGAGCCACGAGGTTTACGTTTGACGGCGCGACCCCGGTCAGAGCCGGTCAAAATTTTTAGAGTCCCCTAAAGTGGGATTTCATTTTCCGACATCGGAATTTTAATATATTATATGTCGATCGATGCGTTTAGGTGAGAATTTAAAGTCAATTGAATAGTAAGAAAAAAATAAATACACGAATAAAAACATAGGGTATCTAGAAACTAAGTTTATTGATTTAAAAGGGCATTTATAATATCTGAGAAAAAATGAGAACGCTAAGAACTTTATAGCTAGTTTTTATGCTTCCACCTTATTTTTAGGATCAGTCGGTATTAATGTAGCAAACACACCGGTGTGCGTCTTAGAAAGCGGTGGAATGTTCGGCTGTTTCTCCAAAGCCGGCGTGACCAGACAAACATTAACAGCAGTCACGAAGATTCACTCGACAGTACTGACCGTAGACAGTTCCCTGTTTCACAAGACCCTAACCTCCTTTCCCCGAGTCATGGAGCGGATGAACAGGGCCAACATGCTCAATTACGAATATTTGCAGGAAACGAAAGAATCCCAGTATGTGATCAAAGAGGTCGCCGTCGAAATGTCTCGCGGACTGTACGACGACTACAAGAATTTCTTCGATAAATTGTACATCAACGAAGATGGCTCCGGGTAAATAAAATTCTACCTTAGTGTCATCGTAAATTGTACGAGGGATGCTTTTTATATTTTGGGAATATATATATATATATATCTTCTTGTTTTCGCGCTACAGATATAAAACTATCGAGTATTTGATGAGCGTCCACGTCTATCCCCTTAGTTCGATCTTTATCTTGGCCGCGACCTTTGTCAACATAGACAAACCCCAGCCCCTAGAAGTACTTTCTATTTTCTACGTGTTCGATGCGATCCATCTGATAATGATGGGGATAAAATTGAACAAAATGTACTTGGATCCGGTATCGGGAAGTCTGGTGAAGGACCCGTATGTTATCCGTAGAAGATACGCAAACACCACGTTCTGGATAGACTTCTTTACGATAGTTCCTTTCGAGATCATGTCGTTGACGGTCAGTAAAAACGTAACGGTACACAATATCTGTCGTTTGAATCGGTGCTGTCGCTTCATCTTTTTGGTCATTTATTACTATCAGTGCGAAGAGAGGCTCTCGATGAAGAAACACCTCAAATGGACCTACATGGTATATTCGAATATGTTCCTAATACAATTATTCGTTTGTTTATGGTAAGTTTTACGCGGGAGAATATTCGTATTTTTGGGATTTTTCGATTCGATTTTTAGGATATTCGTAGCCTGCCCTCACACTCGTTGTTCGTATAACACGAACCGTTTGAGTATCAATAGATACGATGTTGCCAAGTGCAATACAACACTGGAATCGACCCTTATCGCTTACGTTTTTATAGTTAACATATATACGGGGGCCGGTTCTGTGAAAGCCTCCCCCATTCTGTTGAACGAGATAATCGTGACGTGCATCATAGCTTTGGCCACCCAGTATATAGTTACGAATTTGTGTAGCGCTTACACGAGCATGGTGCTGGTCGATAAACATAATTTTAGCCAGTACGAAGTCAGATTCAAAAGGCTGTCGACATATTTACAGGTGATGTTTTTTTAATATTTTCAAGTAGGGCAAACCATACAGTTATTCGCCGCTTAAGCATTTCCTGTCGTTGAAAAATTGACACTGTTCCAAGTATGTTTTTGCTTGCAGTTACAGAAATTTCAGAAATAATTGTGATAATTGGCCGTGCTAATGGTATCGTCAGCAGTACATCTAACGAATACACTAACCTCATATCATACTTCGCATATTCATCTCTTATTCTCTGTTGAGGTTGTAAACCGTACTCCAGTGTTTAACTTTGTTGAAAGTATATTTGAAATATCAAGACATAAACTACATTCACTATTTGTAATACGCATCCGTATAAAACGGGAACTCTTACAAACCATGTTCTTAGAAGGACTGCGCGTGCAACATATATTGAGCAGTAGTGCTATTCCTTGGTATCATAGACATATTATATTATTAGGAAGAAACATCAAATTATATATATTCTAACATTCTCCGGGTTTACTACATGTTATTTATCTTTACAGGACTGTCGCCCCTTAAGTAACCCCTCATGTGGTTTTATACCTCCCCTACTAGCCGCCCCTGTCCTCTCAGTACACCCTCTAATCACTTTCACTCTGAAAACCTGACATAAACTCTATTACATAAACGTTATTGTAGGTAATCACATCTAACCTCTAATCAGTGTAACTAACTTAATATATTTGATCATTTAGATACCTAATTTCTTCTCTTATAATAATAATTCACACAAAACACAATATCTAACAATTTCCTCTTTTCTCAGATTCCATTCTTTCTCTCTACCCAACTATATCGTCTAATTCATCTCTTTTTCACATTGGTTCACTTGTTCTATGTTCCATTCTATCACATATCCATCTAGTCTAATTCCATTACCAACCGTCTAATATTAATTCCGCTATAAAACTCCCAGAATGTCAACTGTGTTGGCCTACCTTTACATTCGTGATTTACATTTTACGACAAATACCAAAATCTATATAAGGTAAAGAAATCTTCAGCTCATATGATATTTGTTGTTCATTAAGATTTATTTCTCATCATTTACTATAATATACTGCGTTAGGATATGGATAAAATCCGTAGATTCTAAAACCGTTTTATACAATGATTGCAATGAGGTGGCTCTTGGTACGTTAAATTTTTTTGAAATGCTTCTAAATGATCCCAACGCGTTTTATATATCATTAATTCAGGCTATTCCTTGGAACTATTAGCATGATTAACCACATTATAGACTGCAATTTTTTACTTACAGTGATTGGCCACATACTACAGTAATTCGCCTGCGTGGTTAATAGCTCCTTAGAGAGAGATAAGACTTGTTTTATTTAAAACTTAGCGCCAAGATAGAACTATAAAAGAATGAAAGAATGTGGGGACATCTAACCGAGGCATTAAGAACTAATCGCAAAACAGAAACCTGTAATTCCACTTCCGCGCTAAAATGACATCGTCCAAAAATATTATAAATGAAAATTCGGAAACACTTATGCAAAAAGGCGACCAGTTTCTACTTACATGGTTAGTTAAGATTTTAGACGAATGTCATATATGACGATTATGCGATTTTAATACATGTAAAGCGAAAATTTGAAAATTTGCTATTTAATAGTAGAATTCGTGTAGAAGTTAACTTTGATTCCTTGTAATATAAAAATTAAACCCATTGTTGTAACTTACTTAATGCAATAGGTTTCGATCGAAGAGTATACTATATAATCTAGCAAAATACATTTATCTCTTTCTAAATTACTGTCAATGCAAAATGGCTAATAACTGTATGGTCCATTGATCAAAAACTATGCGGATTACCCTAATCTTTCATTTATCAGGGTCGTAACTTATCACCGTCTCTATATTTGAAAGTCTGGAATTATTGTTTGCGATTGTGGCAGTGGCAACGTGGCGATTGGCTACCGGCGATGATCCAGGAATCCCCCAGCTCGCTGAAAGAAAATATAATACAAGCACTGTACGGAAACCACCTATCGAACCATTTCCTATTCCACGACACTCACATGGACTTTCTGAGACAGCTCGTAGTTCACCTACAACGTTTCGTCTTTTCACCGGGCGATTCCATCGTCGAAAAGGGGGATTTCGATTGTTGCATGTACTTCGTGAACAGGGGCGAGGTAAACGTATACGAAACAAGCGAAAGGACGGACGTTAAAATTATGTTGTTGGGTCCGGGGAAATCTTTCGGCGAAGCCCAGGGTTTGTTCTGCATTTCCCATCAGTACTCTTACAAGGCGAATACGATCTGTGATATTTTAATATTGAATAAGAACCGGTGGGAGTATCTG
The DNA here is from genome assembly GCA_031763485.1 of Osmoderma eremita. NCBI lineage: Eukaryota > Metazoa > Arthropoda > Insecta > Coleoptera > Scarabaeidae > Osmoderma > Osmoderma eremita. The sequence goes on from JARFOC010037080.1 coordinate 6,471, forward strand.
TTGAAATGGTTTCCGGCTTCGAGAGAAGATATCATTCGTAAAGCTAGGGAGCACAATCTGTACAATATCGAAGATGTTACCAACGATGGGGCGTAGTTATTTGGATGAGGAATTTAAGATTTTAAAGTTCTCCAGGGATTGCCACAAATGCTTTTTATCTGTAATAATTCTTTTTCATATTTAATCAGTGTCATATTTTTATATAGTTCGTTGTTTATCCTTCGAGCATGCTTTGAACGTAGCTTTTTGGTGAATTTATGAACGCAGCCGTAAATGAGGTTATGTATTTTATGATGGGCCACGTCACATGATTGAAGTTAATTCACTCCTCCGAAATAAAAAACCAACTATGTAATTTAACTTGTTTGAAAATCGTTGGTTATAAAAAGAATTTTTCGTATAAGTAAATAAAAAAGCTACAACTATTTATAAAATTATTTATTTATTACAAATTTAACAAGTATGTATAGTAATATAATTATAATTCAAAAATAGACATCATACAGAGAGAATACACAAGTGATGATCCTAAAAATAAAAACAAAGTTTTTATTTTGCCAAAAGTTATACCAAATATAACAGATGCATTACGGGGATTCTCCCACGAAAAAAATTATAATTGTTAATTTTTAGTCCTTAAATTTACAATGAATATCACACTTTCTACTCGATTTACACTTACATTAAAGAAGTTACAATTAAAACAGTAAAAAATAGATTATAATTCAGGCTATCGGTGCTTTAGGAATACCAAAAACACCTGGACAAAACTAAGGATATTTCGAACAAATTGCTCCCTATTTTTCCTTCGAATACAAACAGTTACGCGATTAAATTTGCTTAAAATACCTATTCTAATCAATGAAAGACGTACAAAAGCGATAAAAAGGTGCAAACCGCGACGACTAAACCTAGTATAATCGAGTCGCGTCTCTTCCTGAAGTTAATTCTCTGTATCAAGCTATTCATCATCGGAAATCTGTTTGAAATATCGTTGAAACGCGTCTGCATCTTCTTAAACGTCTGCCGCTGATTCGATAGATGCTCCCTAGCTTCCATCGCGATAGAAATTTGATCGCTGACGAGCCGGTCGGAACTATAAACATTCCGTACGATAAATCATAGATTCGCATCGATTCCCACAACATACTCACTTGTATAAATGCGAATTTTCCTTCAAGTATTGCTCGCGCCTATTGACGCCTTCCGGTCGATAATTCTCCTGCTTAGACGAACTCAACAGATCCTCCCGCTCACGCCTGGCGGCATGTTGTGAATTGGTTTTGCGAAAATCCCTCGATAAGTCCGCTAAGATATCTTTATGTCTACGTAACGTATGTAACATAGCTGCTCCGGAGACGGGTTGTTCGGACATTCTCTCGTTAATTTGCGTTAACTTATCGAATACGATTATAAATTGCGGTTTAACTAGACGTTAAGAAAATTTACATACCTTAGCTAATAATTGTTCTATTTCCAAACTCATCGCTTCGAACGTATCTTCCCCCGATAATAACGGGACCGTGTCGGGGGCATTGTGAGAATGCGGTGTGTTTATCCCAGCCCCCAATTTACTGAACGCCACTAGTTTTAGGTCAATCTCATTCTCTAGGTGTCTAGCTTGTTTCCGTAGGTCTATAAGAAGATGGTGTTCATTTTCTTACTGTGGGAGATGTAAAAGCGATTTATATTCGTTTTAAAATTACCTTCGTAGGATAAAATAGTTGCAGCCATTTCTTCCTGTTGTTTTCGTAAACGTCATTTAGCTGTCACGAACTGTCGAAAAGCCACTTTTGACAGTTTCCATTATGAAATTTGAGAAAGTGACCACTGCTAAATTCTCTTTGGTACTTGTAAAAGTTAAAATTTAATTTTAAAATCATCTATGATTTATAAGATAGATTTGTAATTGTGCAAAATTAAAAAGTTTTAATAATAAGATTAACTAAAACCAGCAAAATTTTCCATTTGATTCTCTTAAAATTCTAATTCGGATTAAATTTGGCAGAGGGCGCTCCGCAACAAAACAAACCTTGTTTTGAAACCACTTCTAACGGTTTATTCGCGAATGGCAAGGTGAAAGAGGGACAATAACGCGTTCCGTTAAAAAAATTAATAGGTAAATAAAGAAGCGAAATCGCGCGATCATGCCACCCGACAATAAAAGCGAGTCGTTCACCTTTCACAAGACGGTATTTTCATCGAATTCCAGTAACGGACATTCGAGGCTCAACTGCCGAATCAAATTACAAGACAAGTTCGATTCGTCCAACAAAGATTCCGCTAATAAGGATTGTATCGGGACTAGCAAAAACGATAGGAGCGTTTTGTCGGTGTTGTCCTTGAACGATACGAGGAAGGCCTTCAGAAACGGAGCCGAGAAAATATCGAAGACGTTCAGTAACGTGCGAATTAGTTTAGGCAATTTTTCACAGGTAAGTGTGCCCCGTTTGAGGGCGTAAAAATTGTTAATGGGGGATGGAAGTTGGATTAAATAGTTTTATTATGTCAATAACTTACGTTTCCAGTAGTAGAAAATCGATGAGAATTACATTTTTTGTTTGTATCCATTACACTTTGAAAGAATCAATTTTTGTGCTCTATTAACGCTCTTTGATTATAATTTTATGCAATTTTCTTCTTTATGATCTTAAAAAAATCGATATTTTTGCTTGTTTTATTCATTATCTGGGCAATAAATAACTTTTTCATTAATTGTTTATTAACACTGGCTTTTGTATTTCTGTTATTTCTCAATAAATTTGTGAGATTTAGCAATCATTTTTTAAAAATACAATCCCTTTCCACCTTCAAAACATATTCTTACAAATAAAATTGCAGAGATTCAAAAGCTCAACACGCCGAAGGCAAATCCTCGAGGAGGGTCCCATGACACCAAACTGTTCCACCCCACATGCTCGCACAATCTTAGGTCGGACACCGACAAAGCTCTACAGCCCTTTCAGCATTGAAACTCCTAACATGATCAAAGAAAATGATAAAGAAAATGCGCCCCCTTCAACACACTCGAAGAAATTAGAGGTGTGGCCACGAAAACGGAATCTACTCGAAGACATCTTTTAAAACGGGGCCAACTCGTCATTTCCACAAACCTAACTGCATATCACCGTTGCCTGAATAGATTTTCTTTCACTCGAATCTTCGATGTATTTACATTTTCAAGCACTTTATATGTCGGAATCACATTGTTCTTGTATTTTCACGTGTGTCTCTTTGGTAATCATTTATTTATGTGTGTACGCTGATATATCTTGAGGTAGTTGTGTGACGTGTGGTGTAAATTATATTTTGTACGAGATATGAGAAAGATAATGCAATTTTTATACGTGTTTACAGTAGGACCGAAACAGCATTATTTTGGAGATTTTAATATCAGGTTTTTAACTTATTTATATTGTAATATCGAATTAGGTAGCTACGCTTAAAAAATAAAGATTAAAAAAATACGGAGTGTTTTCATTTAGACCGAATTAGAGGAATTAGTGGTACGATAAGTATGATGCAAATATTGTTTTCTTTTGCTTAGAATTTGCCAAAATTACATAGAAACTTTAAAAATTTTGTGCACAAGTGCTTTGTAATGGCTAATGGAGAAATCGATAAATAAAAAATAGAACCTTTACAGCTAAAGCTACAGGAGAGTCGTGATTAAATAAAAAATACCTACTTTTGAGGTTATGGATACATCGGAATATAATCTTTCCACTAAAATGTTATTTTATAATTCTTTTCTTGATGTTTTTAATAATATACGATTATATACTCTTTATTTTCAACATTAGAGTCCAATTGAGTCCTATAGTATGCTGTGTGTTGGTCGTGAACACAACATCATCACTACTTGCTTCTGTCAGACCAACTGATTTTTGTAGAAATTTTATCATCTTGTATTAAACTTGCGTTAAAACATTTCTAACGATATCCGGACAATATCTATTAATTTATTTAAAAAATTTCAAATAAAAATATTATCATTGGGCGATTAGTGATTTTAGTTTCTTTGGGTTGCCTCTTATAAGAGTATAGAGGGCGCGTCATTAGTTTCGCGCGGATAATGTGGCGGCACGTCAAATTTTCGTTCCTAGTTTAAATTAAATAGTTTTTCTCTATTCTCTCTAATTAATTAATCTACATAGCGTATTTATACAAAGAGAACATTAGGTGACTCATCGGTTATGCCCAAGTAACTCTTCTTTGATAGTTAGCGCGATTTTCATAGGAATTTCACTTGCCTTCGGTTAGGTTATATTTAATTCAAATGGCGCCCGTTTTGTCGTGTTTTGAATTGAATTGGAAAAAATGGTAAACATTCCCTATTTAAGATCGCTAAATAATTGTGATTGTTAAATAATTATGTTTCAGGGCGTTTTGGATGTCGTGATGTATGTGTAAGCTGTTTTTGTTTTAATGCAATGTTCGTTGCGTGGTAAGTGCGTTTTTATAAATATCGATATTGACATTGAAATTGTATATAAATCTTATTTGTTGCAAATATTCTGTTACAATGCAGTTATAAAAGAATATTTTCTCTCTTATTTTTCATCGTTTGAGTTGCGGTTTTTGGTATTCGGGATACGTAATAAATAAATAATAATTGGAAACAGATCAAATCACATTTTCGGATATATTTTTATTTTAAAAATTGCCAAGGCACAAATTTCAAAATTAACAAACATTTAACAATAAAATTAAGTAATAGTTGATACGTATTGTTAATTAATTATAATAATAAGTATGATCACCGTATTCATCGGGTATTACTAATAATTACTTATATTAAAATATTAACAATATTTCTCTTAATAATAATATTAATTAATAGTGATACGTCTTGATCAACGAAAACAAAATAATAACAATAAAATGATTACATGCTAAATAGTATTATGCAAAACAAGAATTCGGGTTGATGTACTTTGCAGTGTATTTTTTTTTGATTTTTTTATTCGTCTTTAATATCCCAATGTTACTCATCTATGTGCTCGCAAAGTATATAATTTTTGCGGGTATATTTAATTGATTAAAAAGAATGAAATCGTATATATTGAAAACTTGCACGCCTTTAACAATTAACAACGACTAAACAAATTAATTAAGAATTAAAAAAAAGTATACATATGCATCTAGTGTCATACTTCCCCTTATTTTCGTGATTTTTTAGTAAATTACCTACTGGTATCTATTCAAATTTTGCATCTAGATTCCTACACGCCTAAAAGAAATATGCAATTAATTACAAACCAAACATAACAAATAAAAATTACTAAAACGTAATGACACTTTCTGATTCGCTCTTATCTTTTTCTACCAACAAATAAATTACCCAAAAATATAAACAACTACATTTGTCCTAATTTCGAATTAACCTAATTTGAGTCAGATTAAAACTGATTTTATTTATTAAAATAGAATAGGAGGGAAAGTATGACTATATTTGAGGGTTGCGAGAAGTAAAAATTAGCTATTAAAAGAGAACTGAGCCTATTATAGGTTTGTCGATAATTTATAATCTGCATACATGTATGTATTTTATACAGCGTGTTTAATAAGGTTAACGATATCTAAATTTAAAGTGTTGTTTAGATTTGACTTGATTAAAATTTAAAAGTACTGTGGAAACAATTTACGCTTAGTACAATTAATAAATTATTTTATAGGAATTCATTTTTTTTTGACAGTTCTATACGAAATCTGTTTTTAAATAAACATCGCTTATAACGTATACTTCAGAACATAACCTCTCCGAATTTAAATTTTACCTTATCAGACACGCTGTATAATGTCTATTTCTTTTTATTGCCTTATTATTTCTGCCTATATATAAGCGTTTCATTTTAATATTAATATAGATTTCAACGATTTTTTGCAAATATATTATGATTAATTTTTTTAAATTTCGTTTTATATCCTATTACTAGTTATATATAAAAAAAGAACACAACGAAAGAAAATAACACAAGGAAACAAAATCATCCAGAACAATACGCTAACGTTATGTATAATTATAATCTAAAGTCTTATTTTTATTTATATTAATTATTACATAATTATTAATTATTTGAACCCTTTATAAATTAATTAATTCATTTATTATAGATGTTTGTATACAGACCGTTCCATTTAAAGTAGAACAACGTTAAATGGACCGTCCTGTATAATAATAATAATGTACGGATCCGTTTTCAAGCATGTAGTTGAATTTGCGTTGTTAGAGATCCTAAATTTGTTCCGCGAGATAATTAGTACTTTTTATATCCAGTCTGCATCGGTTATATTAATGTATATATGTATTTTTTTTTAAATAGTATTCGTTTGTTTATTTGCGATACGTATATTAAGTTTTTATTTTTTATTTAACGGGTACGAAATAATAATTTAAAGATACATACGGACATTTCAAATTTGGCGCCGAAAATGATGAAGTAAAATATCAAGTGTGAAGTTGTTGCATATAGTATACAATCACTGCCGGTATTATAACATTCGTATCACGATTCGGTTAAACACCAAAGTTTGCGTCACAACCTCAATTTTCCTCGTTAAATCCACCAATCGATCTACAGTAATCACAACTATAATAATTTCAGTCTAAAAATTCGCTCGCGTTCAAATGCAAAATTAGATTTTCTTTACATATTAACATTGGCAATAATATCTTTTTAATTTGAACACATTTACAAACAGTATTATTATATTTAAGGAGAGAAATAATTGAGCGTAATTTTTTTAAATTCGATGAGGTCAAGGACAGTTGGTAATATAGTAGATTTCTAGCCATTTTTTGTTTATTTGAGATGTTAAAATACTATAACGAAATAAAATCTTTCTTTTCCTTGCATTCCTCTCATTTGCACATCCGTGTCTCGTCAATTAGAAGTCACAATCGCTTAGTCCTGTATCTACATTCATGTGGACATTCAATCTGTATAACAATTGAAAATCGTCCACAACCATACTTATTATTTATTTATTTTTAATCATGGATAATACCAACAATTAGTTTGGGGGAAATCCTGAATTTCTTATTTGTCACAATTATGTTTTTAATTTTAAGAAAATATTTTCTTTTCTGTTAAATTGTATTTCTTTAGTTAATAACAACGATCTTAATCAACCTTATTACGGGGTATTCTTTTACGTAGATAACAATGTATTATAATAATAAAATGTACAAATAGTTATTTAGTTTTTTCAATACAGAGTCAAATTCAACAATGTTTTTTCTCTTCTACTTCACTAACGTCTTAATGCAACTAACATCGGTATTGTATTGTATTCGTGGAAGATGGCTTTCTATATAGGTTTTTACACGTCTTATCTAAACATGGGGGCTCCACCGGTAATCCCCCCAGATCGCAAGTTACTCGAACATGTTCGCAAATATAGTGAGGTAGGCAAATTATATATTACAGTCATGTGTGAACAATGAAAGAACGCATCCTTGAGGATTATGATACGAATACATTCATTTATAATATTAATATAAGCGACTAGATACTTACGAATTCCGGGGAAAGAACTGAGTCGGGGATGCCCCTTGAAAGATGTCTCTAAATGAGTTATTAGTTATAATGGTATTGTATACAAGGTGTTTGGAATTAAATGTTCGCGTTTGTTTTAATCGTTATTAGTGCAACGAGATTTAGTGTCAAAATCGGTTGTTTTTAAATAGGAAACAGCCCTATATAAAAGGTGGTCCGTTTGAATTGGAATTCGCCTTTCAACGTTAATTTGACTTAATTCATTCGTAGGAAATTTTGGTGTATTTAAAAAAGAACAGACTGTATAGAGGATAGCCCATTTACACTGGAACAACTTAATATGTCTCTTCACCTTTTAGCGTTAATTTATATACATATATTACATTCTTGCTTATTTGGAATTTACAGCTCTAAGAATTTGATGAAAAAGGAAAGATCTCACTTTGACAGCTTGCTCCAACTAATAGCGCCATCTAGCCAATTCCTTCTTACATTTAAACTTTTATAATCAGGTTCAACGGCCTTATGCTGGACTACTTTCAAATTTATTTGAATTTAACTTACATTAGTAGTCTATTATTAAATAACAAACTTTGAACATTTAATTTTACACATCCTGTATAGGTATATAAGTGAATATTGTGCTTCACGACTATAATCACCTAAATTATATTTTATCGTAATCTAATTGCATTTTCCCTTCCTAATAGAGTACCGATTTTTTCTTATTATTTGTTATTTATATATGTACAAGATGGGCCGATTCCTAAGAACGGAAAAATTAAATCTTTTAGAACGCAGCATTTTTTTGTTTACGCACAGCCACAACTAACGTAACCTTATTATTATTATTTATAATTTCAAATTACCCCTCTAATTTTTCGCATATTACGAATGTCTTTTTTGAGTCGGTAAAGTCGTTCGCTTCATTATTGGATATCGCGTCGAAATTCCGCTAGATGGAACTTCCACGAATAGTTTCCTACTTTTTAATTCGCACGATAGGTAGCGCTGGGTATCCATAGATTGATGCGAAATAACCTATATAAATATTCCGTTTTGGCAGTCGGGCTTACATTAAATTACAACAAATCGCTCTGTACGGAAGAGTGGTGTGTTTTGGCAAAACATCGTTGGGTTTTGGTGTGTCGTCCAGTTCGGCTTTTAATTTGAGGAAATACTCATCTTTTCCGTATTTGCGTTCGTACGATTCCAAAGCGTCCTCGCCTTCTTCGACCGGTACTTCGTCTTTCCTATCGTCAGCGATTTCTGATTCCCAACAGTCCAACAGATCTTCTTCCCCTGGCAAACTCGCATCTTCGGACATGCTCCATGTTTCCGAGACGGTAACTGCGTCTTCTTCGATTCTCTGGGCGTTCCTAGCAACCCTTCCGCCTTCAGCATTGGGGGTGATTCTCCGGATAAGATAATGTGCAGGAGAAGGGTTGCCATGCAAGTTTTTTTGTTCCGTTTCCGTATCTGAGTCGTCCTCTTCGGCGTTGTCTTCGATCAAGAACTCCTTGTAGATCGTATCGGGGCTTTTCAGTAGTTCGATGTCTGGGGTTGTTTCCCTAGTCTTCGACATCCATTCCTTGACCGCCTCTGTGATCGGGTAGAACGGTTTCAACTCTATGGAGTCCCTCAAGGTCGTGTCGTCTGGATTTCGGCGAGATTCCTCTAAATTTAAGTTTAATTCCCTCATGGTTGTCGAAATATTCTTTTGTTCGTTCAATTCAGATGATGTATCTTCAATTTTTATCGTCAATTGGTCGTCGTTTTTTAAAGAAATACCGTTTTCTTTTAAAGGTGATTCCGGAACAAACGATTCTTCAGCGATTTCTTCATTTCTTGCACATTCTGTCACTTCCAAAACCATTCCTTCATTTCTTGTACATTCTGTCACTTCCAGAACCATTTCTTCATTTCTTGTACATTCTGTCACTTCCAGAACATTTTCTTCACCTTTTACGCATTCTATTACCTCCACCCCATTTAAATTTGATTTACTTTCTTCGACTTCTGTCAGATCTAAATTTATTGTCACTCCGGCTTGTTCGTCACCTAATTCGGGCGAACAATCATTCTCTTCCTCGCCCAAATCAATCCTATCTTCGTCAGTCGAATCTTCATTTTCTGAAATCATGAATTTCTTGCTCTTACTCTTTAATTTCCCATTACTTTTGGAAGTGCCAAGATCTTCTGTCGCATCCAAAGGTGGACCGGTTTCGCATTGTATGACCTCATCTAAAAAATGACCCGTCTTAGAAGTAGATGGTTGTGGTTCGTATTCTGGCAGTTTGATTTTAGAAAAATCAACATCGATTTTGTCGTTTTCCTCCACAGTCTTCATCTTGGACAAATTCTGATTGGCACCGTTCAGAATCGTAGTAAAATTCGTGGCCTTAATAAAGCCCTTTTCGGGCGTGGCTTGGGTTTTGGGCTTTAGGCTGAGGGATCTGAAGAAATCGTCGTCCACCGATACGTTTAACGATCTGAACTTTTCTTCTAGATTTCCAAACAAACCCTTTTGGATCATCTTGTCCAGCTCCTCGGAAATTTCGACATTCGTCTTGTCATCTATCAACGCCGAGGTATCCAAGAGGAAGTCGTAGGAATCCTCAGCGTTGTTTAACGTTGTGGAACTAGAGGTGGATACGGAAGTAATACTCGTCGACATATTAGTGGTCTTGTTTGATTTCTTTTTCTTTTTAGCTTTCTTCTTCTCTGGTGTTGGTTCTTCAATGTTTTTCATTTGATCCTTTACGATATCTTCACTTGATGCTTCAATTGGCTCGCACTTTGACTCTTCCGAAACCGTTGTTTCAATGATCTCGGGTTCTGCAACGATTTCTTCGGATGAAACAACCTTGGGATCATCTGGTGTTGGCAAAGGCGTTTCAACTTTGTTGCTGGTGATATTCCTCTGTATTACCGGCCCTGGCTTAGATAAATCCGGGTCGAAAATTATTATACGTTTCGTGGAATTCTTATTGGCAGATTTTTTATTTTTCTTTCTCTGAGCATCTTTCTGGATTTGCGTCTTTGCAGGTTGTTGCACAGATTCAATTTGATTTTGATTTTGAACTTCTTTTATTACATCCCTCGCAGGAATCTCCACAACTTCTTCTACAGCTTCAACGATTACAACACTATCCTTGAGCAGCTCCTTTTCAACATCCTTTAAGTCTTGCATCTCGATTTTTCCAGTAGGAATATCCACTTCTTGCAATGATTCGGTATTCCTTACCATTCCAATGAAGACGTCAAGGTCAATACTTGTTGATTGGTCATCCTTGACAGATTCTTCGATATTAGCACATTCCTCTGGCATTTCTGAAGCGTCAACGATTTCTTGTACATCGTCAGCTGGTGTTGTATCGAGGTCCACTTCATTGATCGATTTATTCTTCCTCTTTTTCTTGTTTGAAACCGAAATCCATTGGCTGGATTTACTAACACCCGTAGAAGACATTTTTTGACTTTCCGTGGCGGTTTCTTCAATTTTCTTGCTGTTATTGATTCTGTTGGTAATACTGGGAACAGTCCTGTTATTACCCGAATTGTATTTCTCAAATCTCGGACAAGATTTGCTATAATTCGGTGGTCGTTTTAAAGTTTCAGAATATTCAGTGTTGCTCGGGACAGATCTACTTAATTGTGGAAGCGAGGTTTCTGTCGATTTATTTTTTACATTTCTATTGTTATAACTGATGTATCTCCTAGGGCTATTGGTGATGCGATAGTTCTGATGCCTAGGTGAGAATTTCCGTTCTTCGTTGATTGGCGATTCCCTTACCACCTGCTGCTTTTCAGTTTGTCTAATTTCAGTCTTTGTTTGAGGAGTTGAATCCGTTTGGATTTCTTCCGATTTGGTTTGGACACTCTGAGTATGTTGCGTCTTTGGAATATTAAATTCTTCAGTCTGTTTAAGTAGTGGTGGATCAAATCTTCGAACAGACTTTCTTTTGTCGTAATTGTTGTTATAGGGACTATTAAATCTTTGCTTTGGCGGTTTGTTGAATTTATTGGGACTGTTCCGATACTTCTGCCTCCTGTCCTCGTGGTACTTCTGTTCTTTGGCAGCCTCTTCTAGTTTGGATACGATTTTCGCAATATCCACTTCAGTCTTGTAAACGGTCGTTGGTATTTTGGACTTCAATTCGGTTTGTTGCACGTCCTCTTCGGGAATATCCTTTTCGACAACTTGTTCTTTTTGTTCACCTTGCTCATGACGATCTTCTTGAGCCACCTCTTTGTTACCTTCAACATTCTCTTTCGTGGAATCCTTCTTGGCGTGCTCGGGAGTGTTGTGAGGTGGTTGGCTTTGTTCGTAAACCTTGTTTGGGGGTATGAATTGATTGGGAATGAAGTTGACGAAATTGGGCAGGAGTTTTGGATCTGCCGACAGGAAATTTAAAGGTATCCCAGGTGGTGGTAAAAATTGCGGGTTAAAACTAGACGGATTCATATCGTTTAGGGGGTGATTTAGTATGGGTAGCGGTACGAAATTCGGGTGCACATTTACGAAATGCAAATTCGGGTCGATCGCAATAGTTTCAACCGCCCTATAAGCTCTGGGTACGAACTCTTCAGCGTTCAAATTGAATTTACTCCCAGCAATCACTTGGTTGGTTTCCGCAAGTTGGTTTTTGGTCGTATCTTCCTCCGGCTCTTGCGTTTGCGTTGAGTCGTTATCGTCCAAACGCTTAGATCCGTCTACATCATCTTGCGTTGCATCTTCGGGACTGGTCGAGTCTTTTTCCTCTTTAGGACTTAAGTCTGGGGTTGTCCCCGAGGAATCTTCGTCTTCCTCTTCATCATTTTTGGCGTTTTGGTGCTCACCTTCAATTCTCGTGTTCGACGTGGAATTTTCGGCCACTTTTGCATCTTCGGAATCTTTCGCAATATTATTGTCTCGAACGCGATTCTCCACTTGTGTAACATCTTCGTCTGAGGAATAACCTTCCTCTTCTGAAGATGAGACGGTGGTGGTACCATCTTCTTGGGCGGTGATGGATTTGGATATTTTTCGGCGACGTTTCTTCTTGATTTTACGTGGCTCCGTCGAGGTGTCTTGGCCGCTCCCGGTAACTGTAAAAATGAACAGAGGAAATGGTACCAAAATAAGTATGGACGTACAGATGAGAACATTTAGTTTGGTACAGTAGCTACTTTTATCTAGAAGCAGATATTTATTAACCTTGTCCTCAAAATATTTCCTGCTTGGATCAGAAAAGGGTTTCAAATTCGAAGAAGGGTAAAGATCTTTGTAAAGAGTCTATGGTTGTTGAAAGATGTTTTTTTCCGCTTAATTTATGGTCGATTATAAACAAGAGGGACTGAAACGTTTAACATTAACGGTCTTTCTAAATCAGCAAGCACTTTTATAGTTGCCAAGTATTCATATTGATGCAAGGCAAACACTTTTAACTTTTGTAACAACAGCTACGCCACATCAAAGTAGGCATCTTGTAAATAGGGACCCGTCACTCGGCCTTCAACTATCTTGCCAAAGCACAGTGACACCTTATTGCAGATACACCTGATCGGAAATAGGATTGCCAACAAGCTTTTTTGAATGTTTATATACGACTGCCCAAAAGACTGCTCCATTCTGTGGGAATTTTACAAAATGAAGACTGGGGGAGGTAAGATTAGAACCAGTTCCAACAGCATTATGGAAGAGTTTGACATACAGGGAAATTTTCTAAATACCTGACCAAAATCATTGATAGGTCAAAGTATTTTAGATTCCAGTATTAAGTAAAAAAGTATCAAGTTAAAAAAAGATTAGAAAACAAAATTGCTATAATAAAAGCGAGTGTTCCATGGGGGATAGTTTTAGGACCGATTTTATCGTATATCTTATATGAAAATTATGACAATATTACATAAATCGGATTGTGGTCCAAAGAATTGATAGTAATACGAGATGAAATATAAAAATAGATTTTGAGTGAGTCTAGATATGTACTTATTTAATTTTATTCTAGAGCTTATTAGTTACGGTTGGCAATACCATAAATTCCGTCTAAATATTGCTAGATCATCAACTCAACGACATATTCAAACAACCGTAGTGTTGGGCCTAAGTTGAACTACTGCGGAAGCAAAAATTGGAATTTACCGAATGAATAATCCCCTAAGACATAATTGTTACGACCCGATCATAGCAAATTGTTTTTCGTATTTATCAATTTGCCAAAGGCAGATGGAATCTGTCAAATTCGAATTAATAAACACGAGAAACCACTCCAAGTTAGAATATTACGGATCATTATTTCTACAGTAATACAGAACCATATAACTGTACGAAATCAAACGTTTCCAACCGTATATTGTACAAAATCAAATGTTCCCAACTATATACGGTACAAAATTAAATGTACCTAACCGTATACTGTACAAAATTTAATATTTCCAACCGTATATCGATACAAGACCTTATAAATGCAATCGTTTCTTACCGTTGCTGTTACAGACGGCGTTAAAATAATATCCCGGGTATACAACGTTAAAAACATGGTTCGTTTCCGTGACACCATTTGGGGCATTTTCTCCTCCGCTCTGACTCAAATCCTGACTAGTTTCTTCCGTGTGCGGACTCGTGGATTCGGTCTGGAACAAACACAGAAATCGATATTGACGGGGTTCACCTGGAGGGGTTCAAATGTATATTTTATTGGCAATGCGTAGATAGAATGATAGGGCGGAGTATTTTATTGTGCTTTTGCGTGGGCACGTGTATGTTATCGTACTTCTTCGTTTAATATTTAGTCGATAGGTGGCGCTAATCGATACGGCAGCATTTCCTATCCTCGGAGAGTTGAAACGCAATGAAATATTTGTTGTTAATATTATTGTTAGATCGTTTGAATGCTGTTTTAGTGATTGAATTCGTAATTGTTTAGAATCTATTTTATAAAGCTATGATTTTTCTTATTGTAGGCAGTATATGTCAGTTCAGTGACACTTGGTTTTGACAAGTGACACTGCATTCTTTTTGACAGATAACTCTTACACCATTAAACTTTAATTTCTTGCAGCTCTACAACTATCCGACCGTAACTCATTTATATCTAATTATTTTGTTTATAATGAGCCTTTATATATACCGGCGAATCTTGTTCAATTACTTATAATTCACTCTGTATATTAAACGAAAACCAATATCGTGTTTATCTAACTTTATGAGGTCTTCCCGATTTACGCACTCGATGATAGATCGGCGCTAACAAGGACGAAAAATCATACACACGCAAAGAAAATTCATATCACCATCACTTTAATAAACAAGATGATATAATAAAGGATGTAATAATTTATCAAAGTCACGGAAGATCAAAATACAATCTTCGCCGATTTCGCACCGAGTACTTGGACTCTTTCCCAGTACTTTTGATATTATGGACGCTCCAGATGCATACATATGATTAAGTATTCAGAAGACGGATTGCTTCTAGATTTATTGATTATTTAATTAAATCGATGAAGACGTTTTCTAAATAAAAATAGCGTTCGACATGATGATTAAATATAGTTGCCAACACGAAAACATGTTCATTAAGAAATAGTTTACGATGATATATTGTACCGATAACTCCGTTTATATTTATTATTTATTTACTTAGATCGAATAATCTATCTACGCGCGATTGGTGTCAAAGTCCTAACCAATCTAAGTTGTCGGTTATTTAATTTAGAAAGATGAATATTTTTACGGAACTGAAATTGAACCTTTCAAAGTTCAAATTATAGAAACAAATATTTGTGTTTAACATGTTTACAATTATGAATGAGACAATTGATTACTTCATACAACCCCTGTATATATTGCAACGTTTAAAAATGGTAATTTCTAATGAATTTTGAAATAACATAAACTTGAGTTCTTCCGTATGTCAAGTTGACACCAAGCCGGGTGACTTCTCAGTGGCAATTATTTGACTGTTGAAAAGGTTGATTATAATATGACTGAATAAATTGTAATATTTTAGAATATCAAAAACCGGATGATGTTGTAAAATATCATAGCTATTTATATACAGGGGCGTATCAAGTAATTCTTTGATTCATAATTTCTTTTTATTTACGGATATTTTGTAATAAAACTGTGGGTTCAAGCGGACGAAATATAAAATATTTTGTTTCTGATATACTTACCAATGATCCGGTACTATGACGTTTAGTTCTCGATAGGGGGTACTCGGGGTAACATATTGGGGGGTTATACATTACCAAGGGGTAATGTTCGTATCCTGTCGAAGAAAAATAAATAATAATTAAATAAGTTGTGATAATGAGATGAAATTATGATTTTAAATAAAATTAGTTCTGGAAGAAAAATTTATATATAACGAAGGGAATAGCTTTAATATTTGTAATAAATATAAAAAAATTTATATAATTTACAGCCAGTGGCGGACGCGTAAAAGTTGATACGTAATATAAATAAATTATATATTATAAATTATAATATATATTCAAACAAACAAATGAATTTTTAGAACTATGAAATAGTATTTACAGCAGCGTAGATGTATACACAACAAGTCTCGTTGAAACTCGCTGTTATACTGAATCTCCGCTACTGCTTGTTGGCGCTAGTGAGCAACTCAAATTTTCACTTACCGTTAATGTAACATATACCATTATGGTCGACGAATGCATTCGGAAAGACGAATTGCGACTCGTATTCCAGATCCGTTCCTTCTGTACCGTCTATAAACAAAAGAAAAACAAAATGAAAATACGGTTTAAAATAGTTATCTTCAACATAAAATAAACAAACATAAACGTATACAGCTTGTATTTAAAATCTGATTTCAATAATACATTAAAATTATCTGATCGGATTACAGAGTTGCAATTTCGGGGGTGTCGGAAATCTTGACGGGCTCCGACCGGGTTGACACGGTCAAAGTAGGAGTTACAGCCCCGGACAAGTTTTTTGCTTATAATTCGAAAACCGTTAGTGATACGTGAATGCGATTTGATTCAGCGTAATCTACGTTAAAAGACACGTCGATTGGTATATAATACATTAAATTTTTTTCATCGGGTAACAGAGTTGCACTTTCGGGGGTTTCGGAAATCTTGACCGGCTCCGACCGGGTTGACACGGTCAAATGTAGGAGTTACAGCCCCGGACAAGTTTTTTGCTTTTAATTCGAAAACCGTTAGAGATACGCGAATGCGATTTGATTCAGCGTAATCTACGTTAAAAGACACGTCGATTGGTATATAATACATTAAAATTTTCTCGTCGGGTAGCAGAGTTGCACTTTCGGGGGTTTCGGAAATCTTGACCGGCTCCGACCGGGTTGACACGGTCAAATGTAGGAGTTACAGCCCCGGACAAGTTTTTTGCTTATAATTCGAAAACCGTTAGAGATACGTGAATGGAGTTTGATTCAGCGTAATCTACGTTAAAAGACACGTCGATTGGTATATAATACATTACATTTTTTTCATCGGGTAACAGAGTTGCACTTTCGGGGGTTTCGGAAATCTTGACCGGCTCCGACGGGGTTGACACGGTCAAATGTATGAGTAAGAGCCCCGGACAAGTTCTTTGCTTTTAATTCGAAAACCGTTAGAGATACGTTGCCATTCACAAAGCGTGTATGAATTTAACGGTATAAAAACTAATTTTAGTCTGGTTGTATTTATTTATGCGTATAGTATATATGTATGTTCCTAGTTAAATTAGTGACATTCAAATAATTTTTAGTACCACAGAAATAGACATTAATTGTATTAATAGCGGAATAGGCATTTATATTACGGCAATAATGTAGTAAGTGGTGCAGTAAACAATAGTGTTTCTCCTCTTGACAATATGCCAGATGTATTTGGGATTCACATTCGTTTTTGTCATCTGGTCAAAAGAAAAAAATAAACACCGCTTTCACTATAATTTCATTATATTTATATTTCTATTTTCCTGTTCATATTGTCTTGGAAAAAATGTACAAATGACAACAGGAAACGGTTGTTTAACAAAGCAATTAATATTTTAATCCATTTTATTATGCAATTTCATTTTATGACGCGCGATAATGCCTTCTTTTTTAGGAGGAAAAATGTGTGTGAGATTAACGATAAATATTCTCCGTCTTATCTTTCACTGGCGGAGCACCGATTGTATAACATAATCGTATACAACATTATATAATTGTTACGATAAAAATCATTTTACGATAAGCTATAAATAGGCGATGCATACGAAAAAAAATTTAACTCGTTAACGGTTGATAGTATTATTATTAAAATGTGATAAATATGTCAATATACGAGGGTCAAAATGAAAATTCTCTTACACCTGTCAAAATACGTTTACGTCAAAGTTTTTCATCTAGAATTAGCGATGTATGGCTTCGTAAATTTATTATTAAAATGACATAAATTTATCTATATATTTCCAGGTCAAAATGAAGATTCTCACAGCTATCAAAATTCCATTTTGTTCAAGTTTCATTTATCTCTTTTTTAAGTGGAATCGGTAATGTTTCGCTTTGTAAATTCGTTTTTAAAACTAGATAAATTTGTCAATACACGAGGACGAAAGTGAAAATTCTCTTACAGCTCTCAAAATACTGTTTGGTCAAAGTTTTATTTATGTCTTTTTTACCGAGAGTTGGTCATGCATAGCTTCGTAATTGCATTATTGAAATGAGAAAAATTTATCAAAATTCTTACAACTGTCAAAATACAGTTTGGTGCAGGTATACCTTTTTTTCTTTTTTACCTAGAACCGGTGGGCTATGGTTTCGTAAATTTTCTAAATTTTCATCAAAAATCTACTCTCGCTGCACAACGATTTTCTATTGTCAAACATTTTCGTCATAAATTTCGACCATACAGTACTCATATTATCTCACACGCATCTCTTCCTAGCATCACCTCCCACCACCAATACTCACCTGCAGATTGGTGATCTGGTGTACCATTTCCTGTCGAATTTCCAGTGGATGCCGTGGAATTTCCAGTCGATGTTTGCGTCTGATAATTCTTCGGTTTGCTCAAATATCCCTTCTTGAACAGCACATCCTGCCTGGGTGTTGTTATTTTCGTATATTCGTCTGGAAAGATCAATTGAAAAGGGGCATTAATCTGAGCGGATACAAAAGTTAAATTTGGCAAGATGTATGAAGCATGGTTACGCACTTATGTAATTCTGTAATAAATTGCACATATTTTGGTGTGGGTGCGATGAAAGTAAACTTGTAAATTTAAACGTAAGAGATATATATATTATTCAATGCTTCAAACCGTGGTATAAAACGTCACATTAATTTTAGCTTCGTTTGTAAACACTACGAGGAATTTTAAGGTGAACGATGAACTTCACTATTTTCGTTCTGTTTTTGGGGATATTTGACCAATTCCGCTTACTGATTTTTTGCTTAAAAATGAGATTACCCGGTCCTAAATCGAGGCTGGAAATCGGACTACCCCATTGATTTGGGCTAAAAATTGATTAAAACGGACCCAGTTGCTACTTTTTGAATTTGCTTAAAACTAGACCTGCCCCAACAGAATACAGAAAATTGGATAAATTCTATTCCTTAAAAATCCAGATCTTTGATGGAAAATTTAGATTTTCTAAGCAAAATATGGACGGGTAATACTTTCAATATCTATTAGATATGCGTCAAATCGATATTACCTATAAATTTTAATTCATTTTCAACTAGCACCAAAGTAACTGAAACCGAGACGGGAACCTATTTGAAGTAGCTTAGACGTAATCGTGACTATAAATAT
>JARFOC010037089.1:0-25736 GCA_031763485.1 Osmoderma eremita
TTCTGATGCAAAGTACAGCCGAAAGTCATATATCAGCACATTTTTCAAGTAAATATATCACTTTGTACGTAATTTTCTCATGATTTATACACATTATAATATATACTTTCACAAAATTTTATTGCTTTGTCACTCTGAAACCCTGCCCGATAGAAAAATTCTGAAAACAGATATGAAATGTAAAAAGTACTACCAAGTTCACCCACTTTACCTGGTGGGACAAAATAAACCTGAAATTCTGTTAACCAGTGTAATTAACCTAAAATGTCTGGGTCAACTTTTAATTACAACGTGAAATTTATGTAACTTTTACTTTCTTTTCGTAAACAATTGAAGTTACATGTGTACAGGTGTTGCAGACAAAACCACTAAATATATAATGTGTTTAATATGTTTCCAAGCACATATTGCAACGATTCGTACATTTACCACCTGTTTTTTTCTTGCGTTCTTACAAATATTCCGTAACTATCAGATCTATAAATAGCAATTCGTAGTTAGATTTACGCGGGAGAATTCAATAATCAAATTTTTCAATTCTCAACGAATAAGTTAGGCATGTGTTCTTTTAGTAAAATAATAGTGTAAGTCCAGCCTGAGCTACGATTAAAATGTGTTACTACAATAAAGAACAATATCCCTTTAAATACACTTTATTAAAATGTAAAACATACCTACACCAAATACACAATACTACATAAAAAGGGGCTTAGAGAAACATCAACAAAACAAAATATCAGGAGATATTTGGAAGGAAAAAAAGCACCTGGGTAACTTCATGCGACATGGTTGCTGAGTCCGAAATATGAAGGATCCCATTGGCGCGTAAAACGAATAAGATTGAAGAAAAGAGAACAATGGCTGTGCTAGCAGTACCCAGGGAAATAGTGCGAGTAGTTTAAAACAAGTGAGGGTTGTTGTGGTTTCGATCATTTGAAACGTCGCTTGGTATTTTGAAAGTAAAAGGTAATTCGTTAGAAAAAAAATTTAAGTAAATTTTAGGACAAGTTATCGGAACGAGGAAATAAAAAGAAGGGGTTTTGGATCAGAGAAAATTGGAGAAATTGGAAAAGAAAATTAACAGGATTAAATTGTTTGTTACGCGATTGTCTAGCGACATCAAGTGAATATAACAGAAGAACCCATGCCCAAGACATTTTTATTTAAGTTAGAACTTATCACCTTGGCAAAGGGCAATCGAATAATAATATCTGATTCCCCTTGTACTGTGTGAAATAATGTGTAGGTATGTACTACAATGTGTCAAATGTGACTTCTGTTAATGACAACTTGCAAAAATGTGACACAACTACACATGTGATTTAAATCTGTTTATTAATATTTGGAGGATTCGATGTGTCACATGAGAATAATGTAACTAGGCCAACTTTGAAAAATAATATGACAGGTGAAATTTAATAAATGGGTTTTGACATATTTATATAGAAATAAAATTAGGAATATCAAAATTTTAAAATTTAAATCCTTAAGTGGAATTTTCAATAAGTTTCTATTATAAAAGAAATACAACAATTTTGACATGTTTTAAATTTGAATTCGTAAATACCTCTACCACCCTTGTGATGTGATCCTAAATGTAATGTATTCCGCGCTCTTCCTGTACGATCTTTCATCACTTCTATGTTCTTTACTTAAAATATCCACTTTTCTTCTTTTCCATCGACAATTTACCAGTTTATTTGAATAATATCTTAAGCTACCACAAATTGTTACATGACGTTCCTAACACTTTATTTATGATATTTATATCACAATATCTTTTTCAAACTTTTCCAATCCCCTTTTTGTATTTTATATAGTTATGTGTAAGAATGTGTTATGATTTCATCATGTATTTAAAAATAAAATATTCTCATACCTAGCAAAATTAATTAGTGCCATTATCTGATTCCGGTTGGACTTATTGTAATATCGTCTATTCCCCAGTTTTTCTTTAAAAAATGGGGGAGGAGGGAGAGACATTTCAATATTTTCATATGCAACCATCAGTACATACTAAATAATAAATCAAACCGGAAGTGTACGCAAGTTTGCGTATACTGCCGACAGACCTAACAATAATTAATTATTAATTCAGAAAACAAAAAGTGCTCCGGAAAATCATACTCATTCCAAGGTCTGATATCTTGGATACCTTAACAACATTGAGAAAGGAACACACAATTATTAATTTAATCAAGATAATTTGAAATTTTTATCAAATTGCTCAAAGCGTCTTCTATCACTTCCTAAACATACATGGAGGCGCGTCGTGATGTGGTGGCTACATTATGTGTAAATTTCCTACTTTGTTGGTATTCAGCAAAAACATAAAAAATTCGATTTTACCGATTCCTTTCCGGTGATAGCTCTTATTTGGCAAACGTTCTCCTGTAGTAGTCCAGATATGTAAGTTCTCATTGCGTAAAATTGGAAGAGCGAACTAACCGGGAAATAGCTCCAACGCGACGAATCTATCTGATAAGAGCGGCTTTATTCAGATATCGTATAACAGTTATACCATAATGGGATTGGTTGAAAATAGTGTTTTTTCCTCTATGGGGGCCGTCTGACATAAGTCTCTGGAAACACTTCAGTCTTTCGGGTTTTCGTATTTGTCTCCCATTTCTTGTATCCATGTACTATATTCTTCCCAAATCCCAAATCATTGTACTCTGTACGACTCTGTATTGGCCGGTTGGTATATAAGTGCTCTGGGTTAATTTTGGATTTCTAGGTTCATTCACATAAAAGGTTATACGCTGTTTCTAGTGACCCTTCACACAGTCTGCAGCTTGGGTCCTCAATGTTAACCCCAACTTTCTATAGGTGTCAAACAGTGTTGGACACTTTGCAGATCACTGGTGGGTGTGTGAGTAACGTTAGTGGTGCTATCAATACCCATGAGAGAATTTATTTTGTTCTCTAATAGTGAATGAAAATGTGGTAAGAATTCCATATAGATATGCTATCTCTACAACATGGACAAATCCAATCCATTGTATAAGTAACACACCCTGAAATATTGTCTTTATCCATAGCAGCTATATCAATTGCTCCTATAAATATATATGCCACAAACACTTACCTGTAATGTAGAATTGTGGTTCGCAGAAACGGCATGTTCCGATACTACAACGCGTCAACACTCAGATAACATTTCTGAAATCTAATACGGTTGTTACATCCTACACCTATAATGCTACATATCAAACCGCTAAATAAATAAAGGAAGTGTGATTTTTGAGATTTATTTTGTTACGTGGGCATGCGAATTAAATTTTACGTTAACAACCATGATCCTCAAATTCAAATTTGTCAAAACAAAAACATACAATTCGATTTTATTTCGAATGCAAGTTTATGGAACCAATAATGAAACAAAATTATTGTAATTACACTTTAAGAGGAATTTATTAGTTCTATTTAATATAATTTTTAAGAATGATTAATGCACAGCACAATTTATTTATTGCCATGTCATGTCTTAGAAGCAGAGTACAAAATAATAATGGCCACTGGATATATTCACAGCGGGAAACTTATAATCAAGTTAGGGAAATTTTTCGCCAAAAAGAAATTCAATGGCAAACTTTTTCACAATTTATAACATTAATAGTTTTCACCCACTTTACACCATTCGAAAAAAAACATAAGTAGTATGTTTATTTCTTTATGTTGAAAATCAAAATTTAGAAGTACATATATGCTGTTGTTTTTACTCATCTTACCCTAGAAGTAATACCCTGCATAAGTAATAGAAATAAGTTTTTTTAAATATATCCAGAGAAGTTTCCTTAAAGAAAGCTCAAATGTGGCGACATTAATATGGATTTATCTACATCTGAAAGACTCGCAATTGCTTTTCCTGATGCAATTAACTTTTAAATAAAGCTGATTTATGTACATGGGGATTATCTGAGTTACCATAATAGAGCCATTAACCCTTTTATCAATGTAAATTACGCATGGGGTATCTAGAATGGCTATCAGAAGTTGATTACAATTTAGATGTTTGGTAAATACGACCTCGACTAACAAATATTTAAAGCATTCCTAGCGGGTATAAACGTGAAGCTATTCTGTACAATGGGTATGTATGAAGGTGGCGTAGGTACATTTCGGACCAGTCTACAGATATGAATGCATATGTAAATGCGTTGTGTATGCGATAAGGGGACATGACGAATTATAGGTCCCTGATTAATATAAAATAAAAACTATATAGCCATTATAAATTGGGATAATTTTAATATTCCACTGATAACCAGTAAACTATTTGTTTCAGACAATTTTGTTACAATACTCTTGTTTAGTTTATTTTAACTATCAAGGAAACACCGACAACCCGCACATCCCGATTTCGGTGAAACTGCATAAACCGAAAGAATACTTTGGTATAAGAACAAAACTACTTTTTCTGTCGAATCCCCCGATTTCGCGGTACAGCCCTCCCCCCTAACATTTGAAAGATTTTTAAATTTTCCTAAATATCTCGGAAACTATAATAGATTTCTTGTCATTTGTAGATTATAATTTGAAGTATATTAGATAGTCCTAAGGATGACATGAATTATTTTCGGAAAAAGATTTATAATTCAGGAGAGAGTACTCCACACCCTCCATTTTTTTTTTTGAATATTTTTTATTTTTCACAAATGAAGTCCGTTTTATTTAGAAAATGGTGCTATGTAGCAAATTTAGACAGTTAATAACAAATATATAAGAAAACGATAATGAAACATTACTTGTCATTGATTGTCGTTATAAATATATACGGATTTATGTAGCGATTATTATTATTTTGATAAAGTTTCCAAGAAATACTGTAATATATAATGTGATTGAAATGACCATAGGCGGACGTTTCAAATAATGTACAAGAAGTATTCGTTTGTGAAGATTACAGTTCTACATGATTCTCTATAGAGCAATATTAACAAGACTAACATGTTTAACATTGATATTATAATTGAATGGTACTATTATTGCGATGTTGGCTACTTGCAAGTAACATGTTCAACACATTAGCTACCTATATAAATCTCTGTCATTATGCTAAACTTCACATTTACAATGCACGAAACAAATGCACCTTATATACGCATTACGAGAAGGGTGTACGTGATAGAATACTTATACTTTTAGTTAATCGATATTTACATCGGTATACCCATCAGATTACAGTATTGCTCGGAAACGGTATCCAAATATTAAATAATTTCTAGATAAATATCCAATGACAATTAATGTTTTCTTATACATTTGTTATTAACTATTCAAATTTGCTATACAGCACCGTTTTCTACATAAAACCAATTTTATTTGTGGAAAATAAAAATTAAGAAACTCAAAAAAATGGGAGGTATGCGGTACTCAGTACAATGTTATTAACTTTTTTTCGAAAATAATTCGGTTAATCCTCGGGACTATGTAATATACTTTAAATTATATTCTACAAAAGACAAGAAATTTATTATAGTTTCCGAGATATTTACAAAAAATTGGAAATCAGTCAAATCTTTGGCGGAGGCGGCACCCTGAAATCGGGATACAGCAGAAAGCAGCGAAGCGAGGTACGGTTGAAAAAAGAAAATAGTGTGGTCGGGATGTGCAGGTTGTTCCCTTGTAAATATATGAATAATTAGTATAGGATTACTACTATGTAGAATTAGTGCAAGGATGAATTAAAAAGAAAACAACTTGAAATTAAAATAAGAATCTGAAAGAGCTTTAGAGTAGAAACACCGCCATTTTCTTGATTTGTAGCATTACCGCTAATAAATTAGAAACTTTATGGTCCATAGTAATGTATTTTAGCACATGCTAGTATGAAATGTATGTAACGTATTTATTTCAGTATACATGATACTCAATTCATATTATGTGTGTATTAAATAATATGCAACTTATTACACTACTTTACTATGGCTTAGGTTCAACGATTTTTTTTTGTGAAAGAAAGTTAAATCGTATTCATTGCTTTCTCCATTGTGCTTGAATTTTAGTTAAAATTACTCTGCCGTATTTCATTGTAGAGTCCATCTATTAGAAGCAGAGGGAGGACATTATTGTAGAAATATCTAAGAAACTAATATAAGAAGAAGAAAAGAGGTATTTATGAACACGAATAATAGAAACCATTTTATTATTCACAATCAAGAAAATTTTAAGTGATAATATAATGTCAAAAGGTCTCTTTGACTTTATTGTTGCGAAACACCAGATTTTACGCTAATCTTAATCACAATTAGAAAAATGCAAACTTCCGTTTAATTACTGCTGAAGCTTATTTAAAACGTTTTTGAATTTCCAAGAAGCTTTATTTTAGAAATGTAAAGATTGTTGGAAAGTTAATAACGCTGTAACTATCACTTATTGCAAAAAAGCCTTTCTTGCTGGTTATTTGTAATCATAGCTTGCTTTCAGAAATGGACTTGCAAATAATAATTGTCAATAATTGCAATTTGTAGAACGACTCTTTCGTGGGCTTTTAGCGATGTACAAAGCGAATAACACTTTGACATGTTAACGATTTAATAAAATTAAAAGTAGTTTTGTAACACGCCACATTCCAGTCAGCGATGTGCAATACATGAGATCGCCATGCCAATAAAAAAAAACAATATATGAGTTGTTGATTTGTTTGGAAAAAATAAAATCATAAAAGAAAAGTCGTTCGCAGTGTTTTTCCCTTTACAGTTTTCACAAAAGCTGGTTATGATATACCTATATAAATTGTAACATAGTTTTTACTGGCTGAATTCGGCCATTAACTAGCGGTAGAAGTAAGAAGTAGAATGCCTTTGTATAATTCGTTCGATTTGCGTTTCTATGGTCTTCAAACAATTGATACTCGTTAATAATTTTGCACCATTTGCCATTTACCATAAGTTTTATCATCACTTACAGAATATGTACCTCAATAAGTAAATACTGCAAAGTTTAATACGTATTTCTTTATGGCGTTTAAATAAATTTTGCGATTAAAATAACATGCATTGGGTGCTGGTGTATCTCCCCTGGATTGGTATCGTCGCAAATCCGACAATTTTGCTTGTTCACATATCCATTCATCCAAAAATGAGCCTCATCGTTAAAGATGATTTTTTGAGTAAAGTTTGGGTCAACTTCCAATTGCTCCAGAACCCAATCAGCGAACACACGGCGTTGTCTATGGTCGGTTACCTTAAGTTCTTGGATCAGTTGGATTTTGTACGGTTGCAGACCCAAGTCCCGATGCAAAATTCGCCAAGTTGAAGTGACAGAAACGCCAAGTTCTTGTGAACGACGAGAAATTGACTTCCTGGGGTTTTCCGTACACTCTCACGCACAGCAGCAATGTTTTCAACAGATCTTGCGTTCCGGTGACGTACGGGTGTTGACTGATTTTTTATGGAACCGGTTAATTCGAATTTAGCTACCAAACGTCGAATAGTCGACTTGGCAGGACGGTTGTGGAGAGGATAAAGATTAGGTAATTTCTCGAACGGAGCACTGATTTTGATAGTAAAATTTGATAATTTGCACACGTGGGTTAACGTTGTAATCTGCCATGGTGAATTGCCATACACTACTGAACAATTCACAACAAATTTGACACATGTTGCTATAACAACATAGCCGCCATAGCCTACCAAACTTCGAGCGTCCCTATTGAAAGACCCTTTAGTAATGGCATTTGTATCTTTTAACTATTAATTGTATTGTCCATTACTATAATATACTCACTGAAAATATATAGTTTATTTTACAATTGTCTGTTGTTACATTAACTAGTAACCCTCTAATAATCTATTACAATATTAGTCTACAAAAAATCCGTAGTCGGTACTTTTTCCTTAGTACAATTTAAGTATGACATTGGTTGATTGATATACAATTCTAGTAAATATTACCACAATATGTTTACTGCAAAATGTTATTCTGTGTACAAAAAGTATTTTTCTCTGTGTGGAGGAGAAATTGAAATTAAGTCACCCGGGCGTCATACGTCTACAATGACTTTAGATCAAAATGGACGAACAAAACAGTTCTTATAAAAGATAAGTTAATAATTGGGAAATACTATTCTGGAAATGCTAAATATAATCTTATATGTACACATTATGAACTAATGGGATTGCTTAAAGCTGCTGAACGATTTGTAAACACCACGGTGGATGAAATGCATGAAATATGATTAGACGATATATTAAATACACACAGCAAGTACCTTTTAAAATATTGAATGAAAATGTAAAGGTCTTGCGTTTTCTTTTTAGTAGTTGTGTGACATTGGCAGTTCATAATTAGGTTAATAGCATTCGAACACTAATACTGAAGGTAATATTGTGTGATAATTTACTTAACATTACATAAGTATGATGTGCAGGTAAGGTTATGTGTTCCAATTTGGCCATTTTAAGTATACACCTGAAAGAAGTATTGATAGCATATCGTTACGCAATGAAGGGGTATTACCAACGGATACATTGTTGAAATGGTCACATTTCGCAGAGCTATTTTATGCATTACACATTCTATTTAAAATGAAAAATGGTATTATTGTCCGCGGAGTTGCAGAAGAACTAACTTCTTTTTTGAGAACATTATATGTAGTGCATGTTCTATTTCAATTATTAATTAGTACCGGAAGTTAGTAATTATGTTTAACTAGTTCATGAAAGTACATCGGTTGTATTTAAATTATAATGTCCAAATTTGACATGTAGAAGACATTTTAATTAGCGTATGTGTTATACATATGCATTAGTGTTATGCATAAGTTAAAAGAATTGTAATATAGGTATCTAGCCACTATGAAACCCGGATATTATAATTTTAACTTGGTAATTATCAACATCAGCGATGTTTAGAAAGACATAGGTTCCTTTCTATTTATTGAAGCAATTCTTAAAAAAACTAAAATATAGGGTTACTAATGAAAGAGTACCGAAATAGTCATTTAACTAAGGCTTTTGGCAGATTACGTATCTGTTAAACACACGTTTAATGTCTTTTCCTTATTTACTGTAACCTGTGATTTAACAATTGCTTCTCTAGCGGTCGCTCAAAGGAAACACAAGAAAAGAACAGGAATAGAGATAGAATCGTATTAGAAAGTGCGGTATGGGAAAAAGCGACCCCTACCTGCTCATCAGGTGCCGCACAACAGATATCCTGCCCTCTTTACCCTCATCATACTCTTGACGTTTATTTTATTCCATTTTGGAAGTCAGCATTCCGACTCCACTATTTTTAATTGTGCGGTTTTAATATAATTCTGACAGGTGTCACGTCGCCAGTGTTACGTAAACGTCGTTGATGGCTGGTATTTTTTAATTTTATTGTGGCTCAGTTTCTCAGATTACTGAGTTCGATAGTGGGGGATAGATTTAGTGTCTGACACGCCCGTACGTTCGCTATCAGATGGATTAACGTGCGGCTGATATCGCGGGTCCTTCGTGTTTTAGGCAAGATTAGAATTACTAACGAGTTCCTACATTATATACAAATGTATGTATTTCACATACAGCCGGTTCATTATTCGATCAGAGAACGAACTCAAGCCATGTACCGCTGTGACTTTATCGTTGTTCCGGTATCCCCGCGTACTCATGCATATTTATGTGTGTGTGTGTGTGAGTGACTGTAATCTTGAAGTGTTTTAAATCAAAAACCATGTTAACATCTCGTCAGGTTTTCATTGTTTTGGAAAAAGAAATCCAAGCCGAACAGCGTTACCAAAATTAAATCTCTGTTTCTATTTCCAAAATAAAATGTCTTGAATGTTCTAACAAATGTTTCCTTTTCATTATTTCAGAAGAACTTATGAAAGCATATTTAAATACAAAAATTCTTACTACAACGATAGATTTGAATACCGTATACTGAATGAGCATTCTTATTTTCCTAACTGGTAACTCAACGCCGAGGTAAAAGGAGTTTAGATTATTTGCTAAATTAGAAATGATTTCAAAATAGTAACTGTTATATAAGCTATGAAAGTAGGAAAAACGAAATTTTTTAAATTAATTTTTTTTTAAAGAATCATCCGAATAACGTATTTTTGTATAGTAGTCATCGGAATCTACACTTACAGACTGAACTTAGAGCAGTTTAAAGTTTGAAATGGGAAATTATAATGAACACTTTTGTTTTCGCATGATACGAAGGCCACTCGCGCACTTCATAGTTAGATTATTACAACTTGCTCCAATACAAATTTAACAACCTCCGTATGCAGTATGGGATATAATAGAAACAAACCTAAGAAAAGGAAAGGCATACAATTAAATGACCGATTGCAGACATATTATGAGAACACCCAACCACCTATTCGACATAAAGTGCATAGTTTCTTTATACAGAATATGCCACCTACATTAAATGCAATTCTTGCTGCTGTCAATGCTGATGATGATCTCCCTAAATTCAGTCGAGCAACTTTACATAGGTTGGTACACGATATGGGTTTCGAATTGAAAAAAGTAGGACGTAAAAGTATACTCATCGAACGAGACGACATTATTCGGTGGAAGCACAAATTACGAGAGATCAAGAAATTTAGAAAAGAAGGTACAATTTAGTTCTTGCTATTTGACATTTCTGTAAATTATTTCATGTCGAACTATAATATATACTGGTTTAACATCGGTGAATACAGGGCAAGGAGTAAATAAAACTAGGACAGACACGACAATTCAAAATAGTCGACAAGCTTTTATTCAAGGATTAAGTACTGGTTTGAAATCCATGCTGAAATCAATTATGTGTTCAGAATTTCTCCATCACCCTTAGTTTTTATGTTCCTGGATATTCCCTTGTCTACCTAAAATATGCATGCATACATATGTAGTATAAGGGATTTCAGTTGTCAGCTAGAGCTCGGTGAATGAACATATACGGTGACGTTGTTAGCGTTTTAAAGAGTGTTGCGTTCAAGCTATTGTAGCGAAACCGCGAACATTTGACCACCTGCCAAAATGCCAAGCAAATGTGTAAACCACACGAACTCCTTTTGCTACAATTGCGGTGAATTGACATTTAAATATCAAAAACCCTCCCTTGAAAACTGCTATGAGCAGTATTTCAATTGTAAAGTAGATGATGAAGACAAAATCTGGCCTCCCCATTTTTGCTGTGTGACGTGTGTCAGACCTCGTACAGCGTGAACAAAAGGTAAACGACATATGCCTTTTGCTATTCCTATGATTTGGAGGGAACCATCAAATCATATTACCGATTGCTATTTTTGTCTTACAAATATGACTTCTAAATCCAAACATACTGTAAAAGTCCTAATATTCTATCTGCACTGTGACTAGTACCTCACAATCCGGAATGGCCTGTGCCTAAACCTCCACAAAACATGACACGATGAAAGTGATGATGACGAAGTCAACGAAAGAAGTTTTGCAGGCAACAGTATGGATTTGGATCCAACATTCCAACCAGTTCGTCGTGTTCTGTGCCGCATCTTCCAAGTTAAGAAGACCTCAACGACCTCGTCCTCGCTATAAAGAAACAAACCGAACTTTTAGCTTCCATAATAAAAGACGGGAATCTTCTTCAGAGTGGAACAAAAGTTGCTCTTTTTCGTAATAGCCATGCAGAATCTGAGAATTTTTTCTCTATGGAAGAAGGACTTGTATTTTGTAATGAAGTCCGCTCTATTATGAAGACGCTTGGTCATGAATATAATACGGATGAGTGGCGTTTGTTCATTGACTCTTCCAAATTAAGCTTGAAAGCGGTACTACTCCACAACGGAAACAAGTTCCGCTCTGTTTCTATGGCTGATGCAAGCGATTTGAAAGAATCTTATGACAACATGAAGCTTCTTTTGGAAAAAATTTAAGTATAAGGACTTTAAGTGGAATATTTGTGGCGATTTGAAAGTTGTTTTACTTTTGCTCGGCATGCAACTCGGTGACACAAAGTATTGTTGTTTCCTCTGTGAATGAGACTGTCGGGATAGAAATAATCATTATAAAAAGAAAGAGTGACGAAAACGAACTTCACTGACACAAGGAAATAAGAGTGTCATTGATACCCCACTTGTTGATCCTCAAAAAATTGGTTTGCCCCCTTTGCACATTAAGCTTGGGTTGATGAAAAACTTTGTCAAGGGTATGGATAAAACTATTTTTGTGGGACCCAAGATAATTTGTTGAGGCGCTAACTACGTGGAGGTTGTTAACAATCCACTGGCCTGATATAAAGTCATGGGTTGCAACATGAGTCTAAAAATACACTTTCTAGACTCACACTTGGACTTTTTTCCCAAAAAATCTTGGAGCAGTCAGTGACGAGCATGGCAAAAGATTAACACCAGGACATTCTACTCATGCAGAAGAGATACCGAGGCAAATGGAGCCCTACTGTGTTGGCAGACTATTGCTGGACGCTGAAGAGAGAGGTTTCTGATGCAAAGTACAGCCGAAAGTCATATATCAGCACATTTCCCAAGTAAATACATCACTTTGTACGTCATTTTTTTCATGATTTATACACATATTATAATATATACTTTCACAAAATTTCATTGCTTTGTCACTATGAAACCCTGCCTGATAGAAAAATTCTGAAGACAGATATGAAATAAGTGTAAAATGTACTACCAGGTTCACCCACTTTACCTCGTGGGACAAAATAAATCTGAAATTTTTTTGACCAGTGTAATTAATATATTAAATTAGATAAATTAATGGTTTTATAGCAAATATAACAGAATATGCCAAGGTTAACATTTATTTCTAATTATCTAAAACCAACAATTATCATATGTACATACTTGGATTTACAATTTATTTGGGATACAAAGAAATAAATAAAATTGACAATGAACTTTAAAAATGAAATAAGATACAATAACCCCACGTCACATGTAATTTATATCCCAGTAATATATCTATCTTCCTACTATTTTTATTTGGGTATTTTTAAGTTGCCTATAAATAAAATATAAGAGGGATAACTATAAATATAGGCGTTTAAAAACAATTGCTACTTTAAGTGTGACCGTATATAAATCAAATTCACACGAAATGGAAATTAAATAGGGTAGTTATTGTAAATTATAGATCATTTACAGGCAATTTTAGGAGAAGAAAAGAGAAATGCTGTCCCTGCCTAAAATGGGACGTAGATAAAAATCTCCTGGAAATGTAGGATAATTGTAGTGCATTAGAAGAAAAATTACTACCTCGTGGCTCTTTATAATTTTAGTGTCGTATCCTTTCAAAACGGCTAACCGCACCGTATGAACGGATCAGCAAAACCGAGACCGATCAATTACGGACAATGTAGTTTCTTTTTCTGGTGAAAAGTAGCGACCATCAATCGTCCCGAATGACGAAAATTACAACTCTACTGTTTAACAGTTATACCTGAACGCCCAACCATCGACCACATTCCGGATCCGACGAAATGATAAATATGAGTGTTATGCGGTGACCGCTATAGATCAGAAACGTGCCATTTCGCATACCGTTGGAATTTTTCGCATTTCTATTACTGTATAATTCAACGATACGTATTGACCGATCCTGTAAACGACTATGTGTATTCGTATGTATCTCTAAAATCGTACTATGCATTAACGTGTGCCAACTGTGAGTCCCTAACATGAAATAAATAAATGTCTTTTTTTAGAAAAACTGCACTCAAGTCACTAAAACTTGTAATTTTAGCGACGCCACTGTGTGACACCGTAGTAATGTCTTCGATATTTTTTCAAATTAGAAGGCCTATCTCTCCAATTTTGGATTTAACCCTCAAATACTATTGTGTTTTCAGGTAACACAACTGCTATCGTGGGGTGTTTTGGCATGCCACTCTTTAAAATTTAATTATTTTGTTAATTGTAGTTTTTCTTTTCCTGATTTTGAACCCTCTGTATAATAAACTAGTCTCTTATCTTGTGATATGTTTAAGAAAAAACAAAACTTCATTCAAAACTAAACAGAAAATTTAACATTTATAGAAAAATGTAAAAAATATTCTGTGCTACATTCTTTTTTACAAAGGTATCTGCGGTGTATTTTTAAGATGTTTTCAGTTTTTCTGTTATTGGAAACCATGGTCTTATTCCCTGTAAAAGAAAAATGGCATTAAAATTTCTGACAATGACGTGATATAAAATACAAAATAGGATACGGTGGCTTAAAATAGTAAAAATAAAAAATACCCTTACCACCTCGATGAGTGAAGAACTCTTGGATACGTATTTCGGCCAACTAAGTTACTCATCGAGGTGGTAAGGGTATTTTTTATTTTTATTAATGACGTTGTGAGGCGTACATTTTATATGACAAAAATCATGATGTTTTTTCATGTACTCAGATTTTTACAAAATTCTTACACTTCCCCTTTCTAAACATTCTCTGCATTTTACGAGTAACTCAGAATGGTCCTTGCAGCATGCTGACGACAATTATGGCAAGTGGCTTTTATTTTCTTGTGTTTGCTTCGTCCGTCTTCAGAACCTTTTGTGGGTTCTTGCAGATCCTGCTTCTTGTGGCTGTTGTTGTGCTGTTTCTAAACCCATGATGATTGATTTTAGCTCAGTTCTTTTATTTCGTATCTTCTTTTTACGTGGCCATTGACGAGTTCTCTTCTTAAACGAATATAAAATTCTCTTCGTGTCATGTTGACTGTACCGTCTGAAATGGTTAAGAAAATTGCATAACTGTTGATACGTGAAATGTCTAACATTGCTCCGAATATAGCCATCGCCTGGTTCGTTTGTGGCAGGAGTACGTCAGATATTTCTACTCCAAAGCATCGACTCCCGCTTTGGCACCATTGTAGAAATTTATCATCTCTGGTTTCCCATTTGCTTTAATATTTCCACTGCGATGCATAAACGAAATCAACAAGACACAGTTGTTCCTTTTTTAGTACAAACGAAACCCACGTATTATTGTGGGTAAATCCAAATTTGCAGGAGTTTATTGGTAGCTGTTTAGTTTGTAAAAATGCAGATGGAATCTCGCGCTTATTCTTACGAAGTGTTCCAACATATATCAAACCAATTCGTTTCAATTCATTCAATAGCTCTATACAAAAAAATCAGTTATCTCCTGTAAAATTTCGATTTGTGTTTACCATTGGAGAAACTAATTTTAGTACAGTACGTGTTGGAACCCAAAGTTTGTTTGGATTGGGTGCGGTTGTTTTTCCTTTATAAACAAATGAATTTATTAGATAATGCGTTTTTGAATCACATAAGCACATAATCTTGATGCCATATTTTTTTGGTTTACTTTTGATATATTGGCGAAAAAAGCAACAGCCTCGGAAACCAACAAGCATTTCATCTACAACTGCATATTCGCTGCAACTGAAATTAGTCGTGCAGTTTGTATTGAAAATTTTATAAATTTTTGAAATTACAGTAAGCTTATCATCATTGTCAATCCTGTTCCTTCTAGTTGTTTGATCGTCAAATTTTAGCGTTGCCAAAAGAAACAAAAACAGTTGTGCAGACATAACACCTCCAAAAATATCTCTTATCGTACCATCCGTTGCAAAAAGACTTCTAGTATCTTCATGATTTGATTTGAACAGTCCTGCCAAAATTAAAGGTCCCAGTAATGCTTTCAATTCCATCATGTCTACATGTCTCACATAAGTAGCCGTTGGTCCATAAGAAAAACTCGTTTGCGTAATTTTTGCATTTGTATATTCTATTATTTCATTTAGGATTTCTTCCGTAAAGAAAAGAGACCATGCTTCAGAAGGTGTTCTAGGAGGGGTATTTACTGCTAGACCCTTTGCTCCTGGTCGATGAATCACTATATTAGAGGATTTGGTATGCGAAACAGCAGGAGAATTTTTGGACTACTTATACCGATTTCGTCCATAAAAGTAACTTGTGACATCACCCAAATCTTCTTCACTATCGTCTTCAGATTCGACTTCAAACTCTGAAGATGTGTCGTGATCACTATGTTCGCTTGCTGCATACTCAAATCGTCATCACGTTCATCAGGGCATTCACTACCACTGATATCATCATAAAAGTTTGCGGCAAAATTTGCCAACTGTTCATCAGTCAGATATTTTGTCATATTGTTGTTACTATTGCTATTGTTGTTATGTATTATGGAAGAAAAATAACGAACAAAGTTGACAATATGTTTTTTTACGAACTGAATAAGAAATCTATTTGAGTCGTATATATATATTGTACAAAAATCAGGGGAAATACAATTTTATTCAATGCTACTTATAAAAAATCCCCGAAGTCGAATGTAAATGAGTGAATCCCCTATACATGTGCAATAAATCTAAAACAAAGAGCTGTGATTCCCCTAAAAGAGGGCAATTCACACAATGGGTTAGAAAAAGTTGCGCTACTTTTTAAAAAGTCTAACGTAACTGCTATCGTGGAGTGTTGAGACACCCCAAAGGCTATTTTTTTGCTAAAACTGTAAAACATAAGATTGTAGCATATTATACATCTCATTCGCATAGGAGAATACCTGGAGCCCTAGAAAGGTGACGAAAACTGTTTCAAAGAAATTTAGGAAAAGGTGACTTCTGGGGTGCCGACACACCCAACGATAGAGATTGAAGGTTAAAGAATACTTTAAAATAGATACCTTCACAAAATCCTTCTTCACTCTGCCTAACCAGTTTCCAGGAACAATAAAAATAAAATAAGAAATTCCCTTACCGCTTTGATGAGTGAAGAACTCCAGATACGTATTTCGGTAACTAAGTTTCCATCCTCAGCAGAATCTACAAAGGAAGATAATGTTATATGTGGCACTCTGGGAGTTATGCACCACACACAACACCAATTGAATAACACTACCTTCCGGCTTACAATCTATGTCTAAATATACTACCAAACCGTTCCGGTTCATTAAACGTACTTCCTTACGCCCACTGAACGGTAAGAACCCACTTAATAATAATAATATTTCTATTAAGAAATATACATAAAGAAAGATATGCAGCCCAGATGCTGATAGAAAAGAAAATCAAGAAACAATATGTATAATACAACATAACCTAATAATGTGGCAGTTTGAAAAGCAGTAACTGTTTGTATGAGATGACGAAGGAATATGAAAAGTATCTGGAAAGAGTTCTTTAGCTAGTCGTTGCTATGAAGAAGGTGTCGGTCGGTCTAGCGCCATATTTCATTGTATTTATGCTTATAAGGAACAGACATTGCAGTACATCAATTTTATTGTTCTTCAACTTTATCAGCTTGATGTATTTATTCGATTAGGCAGAGAGGAGAAGGTATGTCCAGAAAGCAGATTGTTGTAGTCCGCTCCCCATACCCTGAGTTTTGGGGCTTAGTAATTTCAAAAATCTTTTCTGCATTAGTTCTTGGTAAATAGAAACGGGAAACCATATAACCGACGAATGCTCTAGTTTAGGACGCACCAATGTCCACTACAATACTTTCAGGACATTGAAATTGAAAATCCTCTGCAAAATATTATTACACAAATTGAGTGATTGCGACGCCGATCTACAAATGGCGGATATGTGGTTGGTCGTAGTACACCCAAATCCTTGATTTCCGTCTGAAAGGGAATAGGAAAATTATCCAACGCATATGAGACAATCAAGGGATTGGTTATCGTAGTATATGTTACTGCCACACATTTGTGCGCATTGACATTGATCATATTGTCACTACACCATCTATTGGTAACCTGTAGATCCCTCTGCAGATCTACACAATCAGCAATCGATTTCACCCTCGAAAGGTCACCCCCTTATGCCAGCACATGGTATTCCAACTAAGATAGCAAATCATTTATATACACGTTGAATAGCAAGGGTGCTATATTGAACCCTTGCGGTACTCCGGAAGAGGCGGCATATATATCTGACTCAATACCACTATAACAGACATAACACTAACGACTGTCAAGGTAGGAAGCAATCAAATTGATGATGACGGTTGAAAAACCGAGCGAGCTGGATTTCGTTGTGAAAACACGATGATCGATAGTGTCAAAGGCCTTGGTGAGGTCAGTGTATAGTACGTCCACCTGTTCTTGCGAGTCATTACAGGAGCTTATGTATTAGGTGATTTCAGCAGGATTAGTTATAGTCGAACATCCAGGCATGTTGTAACCATGAAGCAGATATTCAAGAATCTTCGGACAAGTAGATAAAATTGAAACCGGCTTGTAGTTTTGAATGTCATTTCTATTGCCAATCAAAAATATAGAATTAATCTTGCAGATTTTCCACTGCTCCGGGAACGTACTTGTACGTATTAATGATGAACTACAGTAGAGTACACAGGACTGCAATCTCTGACTAAGAAATTGGGCGGATCATCGTGACACCTAGCACGATCTGCTTTAAGGTGGTGAATCGCTACCAGCACTTTGTCAGGGGTAAAAGTTCCGGGTGGAAGTAATTTGAGAAGGAAGATACAAACATGTAGACAGCGCATGAGGTTGGTACACCTCTGCAAAATTTCGGGCAAATGCTTGAAGTATATCATGGGTGTCAGTTAGTTCTGCATCACCAAATTTCACGTAACCGGGAATTCTTGATTTACCCGATTTCTGTCTGATAAACTGCCAAGAAACTTTGGGATCTCTAATATTTTGTTTTCCACATCGATTCTATACAAATCAAAGGTATTACTTCCTTCCCCGTTTTGTTAGAGCACTAACTCTGGCAAACTTATCCCTTAAACTTAAGTTACTTACACTTTACTTACATTACTACCGAAAACGGTAGTAATACGCTTTCATTTTTGTTAGCCGTATTACTTGAGGACTATACCAAACTGAAAATTTACGTGACGACGTCAAAAACTTATTGACCCATTAGCGCATAACAGATGTTATTTTATTATAGTATAATTATATAGTAATCATAATAAAGCAGGACACGGAAAAATAACTATAATTATCACTATCACCACAAAAGACAAATCATGTGGATTTTTGAAGGAACAAGTATTATTTTCAAATGTAATATAAACCTCAAAAGTATGAGTGTCTAGAAAATTTGGTGGAACCGCCGGTTAAATCATATTAAAGTTTTTCCCAATTAGTGCATGTAAAACCGTCGATAATTACTAGATCGTTTGTAACGATGAATTTACCAAAGTTGACGATATCAATGAGGAATAAACAAACTAAGGATAAAAGAACTGGTACAGATAACAATCGTGAATCAAGTCGGATACGTACAAAACTAATATAGGTATTCCAGAACTGACAATGATTTGGAAATTGAAAATAACTAAATAATATGTCCCAATACTGCCACATGCGATATAGAACAATTTTATGTGAGGAAATAGAATTCAGAATGTTTAAATTTAATATCCAAGGCGAATAAGAATATTACAAACAAGTCATCGAAGGAAAACTTATATAGCTTGAATTTGCAAATAAACTACCTAGTAGGCAGTTTACAACCCATATATTTATATGTACGCGGTTGAAATAAAGAAGTGGGTGCCATTGAGGTAAATATTAACGAGTTTTTGGTATCTCTCATCTCGAGCGTATAAACAGGTATTTATATTATTTCTGCTACACACATTGAGTCGCGGTCAGTGTATTTATTGATTATATTCTACGATCTTTAAACCACTTGGTTTAATAATTATTGTTTTTCTTTATCGTCCTACGGATGTTTGCAGTCATGCGGTCACTTAAACAGCCAATTAAAGATTATTCATAAATTTATGCCCAGGCTATTATTCTACATATACATATATATACAATCTTCAGATGCTTTGCATACCAAACTGACCGAGGTGTCCGTAATATTTGAAATATTACCATACGACCATTAACCTACTACAGTAGGTAAGCTCAACTTTTTAATTCAATGATAGATACATATACGTGAGTTATTTAAACTTATTCATACTTCGCCTAATTACTTTAACATATAAATAAAGCGGAAACAAGAAGAAATTTAACATATATTGTTATGATCTTTCCCACCAGCTCGCTGTGTTTTGTTGATCTTATACTATCGTTGTCGAATTTGTCTGCAGTATACGCGACCATTACATACTTATTATCGGTTCCAAATTAAATTATTATTATTGTAAAATCACAACACATTCTCACACATAACACAACACAATACAAATGGGTTTTTGGAAGATTTCTGCAAATTAACTACACGTATTCACACGAGAAACCAGCCCAGAAAATAACCACCTGGACGACCAAAATATGTAAACATCGTGCGAGTAACTAGATACGTTACTAGACAACGAAAAAAAGAAAATAAACAGAAACTGCAAGTTAGAATTTTGTACACGTCAGGGCGAGAATTACTAGCGATCAATTTAAACTATATTAAGTAGTGAATTGCACGATCCACAAAAATAGAGGAAAGAGATACTGCAGGTTGGAGTTAAGAGGAGAGAGATACTGGAGGTTTTCAGTAAGAGGAGAGGGGTGAAGGTAGATTGAAGGGAGAAAAGGGTTGGAATACGATACACATACACACAACAAAGTATTTAAGGTATCTATAAAGTAAATTTTGAAATATTGTCAAAATTATTGTAGTTCTATTACATAGTAAGCATTTCTCAAAATTCTAGATTCATATCCAATGTCAAGATTTCAATATTTGTAAATTAAACCTATCAATTTCGATATATGTAGTATTGTTATATTTCGAAAAGCTGCCTAGTTACAAACGAACTCAGCTCTCACAACAGTATTTTAAAACATATGCGCGTTAATGTCACATTCTGACTTTAACGTATTTCAAGGTTAGTGTTATATAAAAGTTAATTTTGTAGCACTGCAGTATACATATCTGAACTGA
Source organism: Osmoderma eremita (assembly GCA_031763485.1). Taxonomy (NCBI): domain Eukaryota; kingdom Metazoa; phylum Arthropoda; class Insecta; order Coleoptera; family Scarabaeidae; genus Osmoderma; species Osmoderma eremita. The sequence goes on from JARFOC010037089.1 coordinate 20,782, forward strand.
AAATTGACATATGTTAATTTTACCAAAAAAAATAATTCAGGAAGCGATTAATTAGTTTCGAATTTTCATTTCTTTAATTACAAGAAAAGCTATCCACCGAATCGTTAATTAACTTTCCAAGAAAATAGTGAATCTAAAGAGGATACTTCAATCGGTATTTTGATTGATTTGATTTAATAGATCCCTAATGCAAAGAGAGGTCTTACATATCCCTTAACAATGCGGCCTTGAGGCCTATTGTATTACTCTGCATTCGGTTGTTTCCTGATTATCCGAACAAATCTACTCCCCTGACAAGGTATAGTAGTGTGTGGGTCAAATCCCTTTCTGGTATATCCTGTAGTACGTCTATTGCACCATGTGCAGATCATTTCTCCGGTGGCTTAATACATAACATTAAAAAATAATATGAGAGGCTGTTTCCTATTCTTCATTACATAATCTACACAGAGGTTCCTCTCTATAGACTACAATTCCGTGTAGGTGTTCCCTTTGGTTGCCGAGTCCAGTAAGTAGACGCGTCATTATCCTAATCTGCGTTTTGCCAAGAGACAGTATGTCAGCTGCCAAATGTTGTTTCCTCATTATCTGTTTGCTATTGTTTCTGTCCTGCTACATAGTGCTAGTGTTCCTGATGTTGTTCAATCCCCCACTCAGTTACCGCACCACGCGCAGCAGTTTTTGTGATCCCGAGAACTGGCTCAGGTCCTATGAAGGTCATTTCGGATCCCCTCCTTGCTAGCTGGTCCGCCTGGTGGTATTTTGATTACTTGTGAGGATGCCATTTCGCAAACATAATTGAAACCAGCTTTGCTAGGTTCGTTATAGCTCTTTAGGGCCTCTTTAGGGTCTTGACTTTGTAAGAATTGGTGTTGATTCAATTAGTTATGACAACTGGCATCTTTCCGGGGTCGTAATGATGATTAAGGAGAAAATTTTTCTAAACTACCATGGTAAGTATATATCGTGTGCGCGATAGGTGTATAGTCACCCGCTAATACACTAACTTGACGCTAAAGATGCTTCATGGTACAAAATACCTTTTCTCAAACCAATAAAATGATAAATTCCTCTAAAGGATATAACGAAATATTTCTTTCTAATGCAATAGTGAACTTTTCCTGAGAAAATAATATAGTAAATAAGAAATGTTAATACATATGCAAAACGATCGCGGATTACTCATAAATTCTGTTTCAACTCCTGATAAAACTTCAACTGGAATATTTCTCACGCGTTGAATAATCTTAGTATGTAATTCATCGATAGTACGGGCTCTCCGTTCAGTAAATTCATAAATAAGAGTTTTCACATAACCCTATTCAAAAGATAAAGTATATAAAAAACATATTTAAAAAATATATAAATATACCACTGAGATCACACAGCACGTCTGACTGTATAGTTCCAGGCATCCCTCACGTACGGACAGCTGTTTCGGACTGACTTAGTCCTCATCAGTGCACGTCGGAGGAATGCCTGTCGCTCGTTCAATACTCCGTATCGTTAACCAAACGTTAGCACATGTTTTTAACGAACGACAGGCGTTCCTCCGACGTGCACTGATGAGGACTAAGTCAGTCCGAAACAGCTGTCTGTATGTGAGGAATGCCTGGAACCATGCAATCAGACGTGTGTTGTGTGATTGTGTATATATTCTTTATATACTTCATCTTTTGAACGTACGCAGCACGTTGGCAGAAATCTTCTTTTTGGAGTCCTCAGCATCAATGTGTAGAAACCAGCGGGAAGAAAACACAAGCGTGTGGGATGATCAGGTGGATTTAGGGCCTGCACTGGATGTGCATGGTACGGTTAAAGCTGCTGCGTGCTGTGGAGGGTTCTGTAAACAAGAGGAGCACTAATTCCCTATCTCGGCCGATATTCTCTGCAAGCTCGTTTCCGTTTTCTGCTTCTGCCTTTTCTGCATCAGGAGTGTTTCCCAAATGAATCGGTATCACCCAATCTTTGGTGCAGTCTTATAGAAACGTGAACTGAACATAAAGCTTCTCTGGCATTCCCATTAGCACCATGCATGAAATGCATGTCGACTAATTCAATGTTAATGTAGCAAGGCATAGCAAGAATTCGTAAAATTGCAGTAATCATAGAATGTCAACTATAAACTGTATGTATGACAAAACATCTCACGACTGCGATAAGAAAATGCGGAAATGTTACAAAAAGGAATATTCCTCCGCATCTCTGAAACCGTCCATCTGCAAACGCATCTTCATTAAGACTTTTCTGCATATATTTCGTACCATACTATTCCCCTCAAGATTTTGTGACAATACGCTATGTAATCACCTATGGAAGCTTACTCTCATTTTTGGAATACCCTTCAAAGCTTGGAAGCATTCATCTATTAATGACAGATCATATCTGAACAATTTAAGCATTGATCGTACATATGTGTCAAAATTGACAAAAAGATAGCCCCCAAAAACGAAGCGGTATGGTTACCACCCAAGGATTTTGTGTTTATCTGGAAAGAATCAGTGTCCTTAAAATGGGGGAATACCTTTTAAATTGCAATATTTTTAAATATACTGCTTTTCAAAAAGAAGTCTTATAATCCGGTACTATAACAACGCTATTAAAACGTGCGTTTATATTATATAAACGTACTGTTTTAGTAACACGAAATAAAAACTAAAGGATAAAAACAGTGTATATTGTTTCAATAAACAAGTAAAGGCAGAACCTTTGAATGTTTAATAGCAGTTTTCTGAAGATTGTAAAAGTAGCCAAGAATAAAAGATTAAAATTGCCAATATCCATGCAGCATGGAAGTTATTCATTTGACGCAAAATGCGACTTAGGAATTTTGTTCTGTTTAAATTGTCAAAGCATAAGAAACAAGTTGAATGAACTTGAAATATCTTTAAGTCAATATAAACCTTTAGTAGTGAGTTTGAGTGAAACCTGGTTTAAACACTTTGAAATCTAATCTAATCTAATATTTACTTTGAAATCTGTTCATTTGGAATTGATCATTAAACATTGGTAAGCAATTTCTGTAGAAAGAAAAATAGAGCTGGAGGTTGTGGTATTTGGTGTCACAACTAGATCATGAATGCTATTGAATTGGAAGTATCAGATTTTTGCATTGAGAAAGATATAGAAATATGTGCAGCTAAAGTGGATATTTGTGGCGGGACTTTAATATTTTTTACAGTATATAGATCGCCCGATGGAGAATTCCACATATTTTTGCTAAACTTATCTATAGCCCTAGAAAAATATTTTAAGGTTAATACCCAAACTGTAGTCAGTGGTGACTTAAATGTTGGCTGTTGCTCTGATAACCCTAAATATTTGCAACTAGCTCATATCTTAAACACCTTCATTCTTGCTAGACACATTTTTGATGTTACGCGAATAATGCACGGCACTAGCAGCGGTATCGATAATATCTTCACTAATCTGACAATCAATCTACAGTATAATATTGATGATATTCATTATTCTAATCATAGGCTATTGTTGTTATTTTTGGTGAAAACGCGGTTTTCTATTACGTGCTATGAGCTCTACAGAAAATATGGTGCACATAATATAGGTTTATTTTTAGAATACCTAAAAAAAGAGATTGGAATGAGATGTACTCTATCTATGATCTCGATGCAAAATTTATAGCGATCTTTAATACCTTTTATTTTTATTTTGACATATCATTTCCAAACAATAAGCGAAATATAATAGAAAAGTCACACGATTGGGTAAATAATGGAGTTCGTCAATCCAGTGAAAACCTTTGACTGTACATATTACAGAAAAAAACGTTCAGACTTGCATAGTATGTATAAGGTACACGAAACAAAACATACAGAACTAATTAATATTACGAAACTGTATTTTATAAACACTAAAATCATAAACTTAGAAAATAAAAGTAAAATAACCTGGAATATTGTTAATCGTCTCCAAAATAATTATATTAACACTAAGAATAAAAATATGGGCATTAAGCGTGGTGATGACATAATGAGATGTCCGACCATAATTGCCAATGCTTTTAGTGAATATTTTCAAACTAACCTTATAGGCATCTCCCAAAGTATTTCTTACCAGGCAATACTCAATAATCACATTAAATTCAGTCAGTTCACTGTGTACTTACATCCATATACAGACACTGAGATGTTGATTCTATTCAGTAACCTCAAAAACAAATTTTCTGCAGGGCCACATGGAATACCAGCTAATATGTTAAAGCATTGCAAACGTGAAATATTGGCGCCTGTAACACACCTGATCAATAGTTCTTTTGAACAAGGAATTTTTCCTGACCGTTAATTAAGCCCATTCATAAAAAGGGCGACGCGACGCTCTGATCATCGGTAATTACCGCCCAATTGCTTTAACTTCGTGTTTTTCGAAACTCTTTGAATATTCTCTACTTAACCGCTTAGAGAGCTTTATAAAGAAACACGACCTTTTGTCTCACACTCAGCATGGGTTTAGAGTTGGTAAGTCCACCATTATTGCGTTGATGGAGATATGCAACTGGATAGTGCATGGCATGGAACCCAAACTTTACCCTGTATCTGATATGTGCGATTTGACAAAAGCATTTGACTGTGTTGATCACCGTCTGTTGTGCGATAAATTATTCGCTTTGGGTTTTCGCGGTAAAGTACTAGATTGGATTACTTCATATTTATTCAATAGGGTACAATTCGTCGAGGTAACGCTCACAAGCGCCACAAGTAACATCATCCTCACTTCCTATTAATATGGGTGTACCGCAGGAATCGGTGGTTGGTCCCTTATTGTTTTCATTGTTTCTGAATGATATAGTGTATATGGTAATGAAAGATGACAAAGTGGGAGAGGAGGCATTTTTGAGCATTAGGAGCAGAAACGGCACAGCATATGCTTTTGAAAAGGTTGAAAAAGTGACGTACCTAGGGGCTATATTGACAAGTAGGGGAGACGAGGTGCACGAA
>JARFOC010037108.1:0-25705 GCA_031763485.1 Osmoderma eremita
AAGATTTATACAGTTTCAAGTGTTTTATTTACATAATATGGATCTTCATCAAGTAAACGCCAAATCAATCCAATTCTGGAAAGTAATTAGGAAAATATTCGGACCGCAAAAAGAGGAAGAAGGAACATATAGACAGCTAATGAACTACGGTAAATAATATTCTAGAAGGAGAAGATGTGGTGAGAATAATAAAGTCACAAAGAATGAGATGGTATGGGCATATAAATAGAGAACTAGAGGATTCAGTATTACGTCGAATTACAAACTGGAAGCCACTCGCCAACAGACCTGACATGAAAACCTGACATTATTAAGATGTCGTTACAAATAGTATCCTTATAATTACACTGGTCAACCAAATTTCAGATTTATCTTGTCCCACAAGGTAAAGTGGGTGAACTTCGTAGTACTTTTTACTCTTATTTCATATCTGTCTTCACAATATTTCTATCAGGCAGGGTTTCAGACTGACAAAGTAATGAAATTTTGGGAAAGTATATATTATAGTATGTGTATAAATCATGAAAAAATGATGTACAAAGTGATATATTTACTTGGAAAATGTGCTGATATATGACTTTCGGCTGTGCCTTGCATCAGAAACATCTCTCTTCAGCGTACAACAATAGTCTGTCAACTTAGCAGGTCTTCATTTGCCTTGGCATCATCAGCACTTTCATCGTCGCTTAGTGTCATGTTTTGTGGAGGTTTGGGGACAGGTAATTCAGGACTCTGAGGTACTGGTCTCAGTGCAGATGAAATATTAGGATATTTTACAGTATGTTTGGATTTGGAAGTCATACCACTTATATTTGTTGGGCAAAAATAGCAATCGGTAATATAATCTGATGGTTCCCTCCAAATCATAGAAATGGTAAAAGACATATGACGTTTACCTTTTGTCCACTCTGTAAGAAGTTTGATACACGTAACACAGCAAACATGGGGAGCTCAGCTTTTGTCTTCATCACCTACTTTACACTTGAAATACTGCTCATAGCACTTTTTAAGGAGAGATGTGAAGATCGTTTTTGATATTTAAATGTCAAATCGCCGTAAATCTAACAAAAAGAGTTCGGATGGTTTACGCAATTCCTTGGCATCGATCGTGATCGAATGTTGGCGGTTTCACTACAATAGCTTGAACGCAGCACCACGCAACTGTCTTTAAAACGTTAACGTCAGCGTATATGGTCATTCACCGAGCGCTAGCCGACAACTGAAATAACAAGAGATGCTATCTAGGAATGGGAAATGCAGGTCTTAACATGTCAAGACATGTTCTCTTACACTACATATCTATGCATGCATATTTTAGGCGGATAAGCGAATATCCTGGAAAATAAAAAGTAAGGGTGATGGAGAAATTTTGAAAACATAATTGATTTCAGCATGCAAAAGTATGTGGGAATCAAGCATTTTGGTGTTTGGAACAAAAATCTTGATAACCAGTGTTATTAGCAAACAAAAAGTTATGCAGAGAACTGAAGTGCATCGTTACTATCAACTGTCGCCTAGTGTTTAATTTATAGATAAATATAAGAATTGCTTCATTAACGCATATAAAGAGGTGAGGAGGTTTTGTGAGGATATAATATATCAACATACATACATTTTCTCATTTATATTCTTCGTTAGCGCATAGCACGCATAGATTTTCGTGGAATAGTCCTTTTTTTTATTACCGTGCCCCCATTATGCTCCCTCTTTTTTATTAATAGTCACGACATATTTCAGGAACGCTACGTCTCATCACTTTCGGTATTATGTGCTCTCAGTGACATATTATACCTAGGCTACGTTCTCTTTGTTACGTGCCAACACAAAAGCGCAGCGACCTCTATCCTCGAATCGTCGAAGCGACGAGTCGAGTAACACACAATAAGCGTGCACCCACAACATATACCAAGGGAAGAAGCCCGAGACGTAGCGCCAACGTCGGCGCGAGGAATAATACTCATCTCGTATTGGCGGAGCGAGCATCTTCGAGAAAATTCCGCCGTTGCTGTAATAGGTGGTAGTCAATGGACCCGCATGTGGCTCTCCCGATTCTGACGCAAATGCACACATAAATACAAAAATCCTTCATTATTTATAGTGGATGGTCAAGTGTAAAGCGCTCGGAATAGGGGAGGCTTCGTGTTACCTCCTTCCCCGTTCTTCGTGTTTATTGAAGTAAATGGATACGTTTATGCGGGTAAACGGGTTTATGGTAGCGGTAGATCAGAGCCGAAATGGGTGTATTATATTATATAAGGGCCATAACAAGCTGAAATTCCAAAAGTGTTCACTTAGCGGCAGTTATTCTTTTCTTTCGATGTCTTTTATTTTTATGGCCACTTCTGGTGCCTCAGGCTTATTTAAATTCGAAATATTATTATAACGTTTAAAGCCTTTCTAGAGGCAATCCCCTTTTAGAATTTCAACGCCAAAATGGAGTAAGTACGAGGGATGCCTTTTATATTTCGGGAATGGAGGACAGAAACTAAAATTAATCATAGTACATGGCTTTATTGTTTTTCTCCATGAAAATCAATGCACTTTTGCATGCGCTTGAACCAGTTTTCGAAGCACTCTTTCCCCTCTGATTAAGGTACCTCCAAAATATGCATTTTGAAAGCATCAACCCCTTCTTCAGCCGTCGAAAAACGTTGACCACGTAATGTTTGTTTGATGTGCGGCAATAAAAAGAAGTCATTGGGTGCCAAATCAGGGCCGTACGTCGGATGACCCATCAATTCAACTTTTCAGTTACCAAAAATTCTCTTGTTTGCGCTGATGTGTGAGACCTCGCATTGTCCTGATGATTTGTCTTCGGCGGTTGGTTTCCCTTATTTTTCCGAGTACTTCTGGCAAACAAATAGTTACGTGCCATACAGAAATTAACCATCCGACGTTGCACCATAGATACAGTTGCCACATGTCCGGTTTTTCCGAAGAAACAAGCGACCATTTGCTTCGAAGTGCTTCGGGCGCGAACAACTTTTGTTGGATTTGGCTCATCTTGAAAGACCCACACAGTCGATTGCTGTTTACTTTCGGGGTCATAGGCATAGATCTATGATTCGTTACCTGCTACGATGTCATAGACATGTTTTGAGGTACCCTGATCGTATTTTTGGAGCATTTTGTTCGACCAATCCACACAAACCTTTTTTGACCGTTTGTCAAATGTGGAAATGTGGAAATGTGGAATCCAACGCGAACAAATTTTTTTGACGGTCAAATGTTGATGCAATATTGAATGTATGCTGGTCCCACTAATACCCAAGGATACCTCAATCCCACGATACGTCACATGCCGATCTTGGAATATCAGTTCCTCGTATGTATATGTACTTTAAAAAAGCAGCCATTTAAAAATCCTGTTCCACCGTTTGAAAATGTTTTATGCCAACTAAATGAATATTTCGTAATATTAAATTTTCTTTAAGCTTGAACTACAAGCTATGTTTAAACAAGCGTTTAGTTGCATAAAAAGATATTTCCAATAAAAAAAAATTAGCAGGGTCAAAAGAACTACTTATTAGTTAATTTGAAAGATTATTTTCAAGAAATTAACAAGGAATTTCTTATTCCTAAACTATCTATATTTTATACATTTGTCGCAACGCATGCAGAATTGTCTCCTACCACCATCAGCAAGAATTTCCAAAAGAACGAATGATATTACAAAACTGGTACTTCAACATTTTTACTTGGTTCTTTGGTATGGCATATTATTTCATTGCATTATGTATCCATGTATTTATTTATTTAGTACAAATGATATGTATGAAGTACACAACAAATTATTTGAATTATAAGGTTTACCACTTTTATTTTTGTGTAATTATTACCAAAATAATAGCATCGACCTACTATGTAAATTTAAGTTAAAAAATACCCCTTACCACCTTGTTGAGTAAAGAACTCTGAATACGCATTTCGGCAACTAAGTTGCCATCCTCAGCAGAAAAACCACAAAGGAAAAGGTAATGTTAAGCGTATCACCCCAAGAACAAACCTGTTCCTAGAACGACACTATCAAACATTAACCTTGTAAATGTAAATCGATATATTTAATTAATATACAATAATGACATTCGAATTTATAACATAACATAAATTGCAAGAAAAAGAGCACTGTCAATATCTCAAAAATGTGTTTTTAACTGTACATATTTTAACATATTTCTGTTTCCTGTTTGTGACACGATCTTATTTATACCAAGCTCGTCCTGTGCTATAAAAATCATTATCTCTCTGGTACTTGTTTTCTTCTCTCCCTATTCCAATTGAGCTTGCACTGTAAGCGCTTTCAGGCTTATTCGATAGGGTCATTCAACATCGTTCAATCATTTAATTAAGAAAAAAACGAAGCAACCAGCGAGCAAGCAAGCCAGAAAACAGGATTGGTATATGCACATTAATTAACGGAGGGCGATTAAAAAAAAGACAGTCGGGGCCTTCCGTCCGAGAGGCAGCGAGACGGCAGATCTTAATTTATGTGCTCACGTGTTCGTCGAACGTTGAAAACTGGTCCGACGATGGCAGGGCGTTTAAATAACTACCTTCTGTGAGTGTATGTATGAATACGAGGTAGCTACAATTTCAAGCGCGTACAACTGTACCGTGTTAATATTTTAGAGTAAATTGCTTTGGAAGTTAAATAACTGTAACTAGGTATAGGCCTAGCTTCTAATTACTTAAGAGATACTCACTTTTTATCAGTCTCCAGGAACGTATCGAACTCGACGGACATTTTACAGCACAGCGCCTTCCGATAGTGTGACGATGAACAGTTGGTGTTGATCATGTGGCCATCTGTAAAACATCAACTCGGTTACAGATTTAAAGAGTTTGGTTAAAGATGTGAACGCGAAATATAACGTAACCACTTAGGGCTGATGCAACGGAAAAAATAAACATATTGCACCCACTGTTCCTCCATAAGAATTCCCACAAGAAATATCGTTATTTCACGCAATACAACAGCACTTGAGAAAATATGTAATTAATGTGAAGTAAATACTACTTCTTATAAGGCCGAAATAAGTGGTTATTTAAAATTGCATACAGGTATTTCTGGGCAGAGGTGCGTATTTTAGTTATTAAAGTATAACATTATTCAGTCTGTCCCAAAGATATTAAATAGCTAATATTTCTATAACTTTTGCCTACATCTTTATTTGCTATAAACTTATTTTTATTGGTGTTTATCGATTCATTTTCCGTAATTCCATTCGATACTGAGTGCTTATATCTATTTTGTAAAGTGTTATTTTCAATTATTTTTTTTTAAATCCTTACAGTCCATACGTTCATATAGTTCATGAAGAAAATAGGTTGGTTATCTTGGTATAACGGCAATAACATTATTGTTGCTATTACAAAAACATACTTACTGATGCTTTAGAATAAACTAAAATGGTTTATATTTACTTTTCCAAAGATGTAAATTAAACAAGTTATTAAAACATTATTAAAAATTGTATTACAATGGATTAATATTGTTTATAAAATGCTATGGCATACCACACACCACCATTGTTTCTTAAGTTTACATATTCCGCGCCTGTTATTTTCACAATATGTAAAACAGTGATTGTGGATATCAAGTCTTGAGATATCAATTATCTAAACCTTTTTTTAAAATCTATGTAAAACCATAGAATCTGTTCAATCAGGGCAACAAATCCTTTATATTAGCAGTTAAGAAATTATGTAGCAATTTTCTTAATTGAGAGAATGCTTTAAAAACACAAAACCGCAATTCATTTTTATAATCGTAAAAAAAGAAAGTCATATCTAGAGACTAATTGGAAAATAAATAATAATATATTGAAGAGAAGGAACTAATTCGAAAAATACCCTTACCATATGAATTACTCCAAATACGTATTTAGGCAATTCAGTTGCCATCCTCAGTAGAAACTACAGAAGAAAAAGTGTTAAACTTAGTTTCTTCGGTAAGGAGGTAAGAGCTTCGAAGATATACTCTTCACTAGATCCCCAATGGAATAACACTGACTGTGAGCGTGGTTAGGTCAAGCCACTGTATCTTACTATTTTATATTATCCCAGAAAGATCATAGACAATAATAATACGCTAATTCATGCCTCAACACAATTACACGGGGTCAAAGGAGGCCATGGGTCATTATTGTTACGCCTGCACCCGTGGAACGTGGCAATTTGCACCGTAAAAAATTACATAAAAATGCATTTGGCGCTATTCATATTTCAGACAGGCTTCAATTGATAAAGCATCCGTCGAACTCGAAATGTTGTAACAATAATAAGGAAAATATATAAAACCAAGCACGCATACTACAAATTACAAAAAGGAAAAGATTACTGCAAAGAAATTTGTATACAGGTATAGAAAATTTTCATTTTGGATGCCGATTTCAATATATGTTGTTGGGAATACGGCAGTCGGTAGTGCGCTCTCGGCGTACGTGTGCCGCATTACTGCGATCAGCGCTGCCCGCTCGCTTGCGTATGTATCTAGTCGCCGCCACGTACATATACATATGAACATTCGAGTCCAAAAAGATTCCTTTCTTTCCATTCTTAAAAGATGAATAATATCATGTATCATAATCGACTTCTATGTTGGAGTGAACATAATATGAACACGAATAAATATATAACAAATAAGTGCAAAAAAAGCTGAATAATATTAGAGGAGGAACAGTATTGCAAGATGTCTAAAGATAAAAAGTAAGAACGCGAAAATATTGCATCATTACTACTGCAACAAACTCACTATTATTCTCCAAGGCATGTGCTATCGCATTAAGTGACGGAATAATTACGAGAAGTTCGCAAATTTGCGTCCGTTACACTCTTTATTTGAATAATGATAATTATTACAACAAATATATTCAACGCGCTTCTCTCTCTTTGCTTTAATTTTCCACTTGAATTATAAAATGAAACGATTCGCAGCTGAGGCCAACGGTAATATAGAAATATGTGCATGTGTGGTTGATACAGGCACTTAAACGCATGCATGTGCGCATACTTGTATCGCTTAACGCTTCCTAGAACGGTCGCTGACAGAAAAAATGCAAAAATCCCCAGCAAAATCAGAATTGATTCCTCTCTTTGCAAATACCAGCCGTCTGCGGCACGACCATCTAGCTAACTAACTAGTTGAAACTGGTCGTACGTTAATATTTATGAACTTCCGTCATGCAGCGGCAGCATGCATACATACATATAGATAGATAAGTGCGTTAGGTATCTATGTAATATAACGAATACGAAATTTACTGTGGAACGAGCGCCCGTGTGCCATTAATTTCAGTAAAAGTTAAAGCGAGCGTATTGGCACATGTAAATTAATCCCATTAAAGTGGATGTAATGATGAAACGGGATGACGTAAACTATATTATATGGACATACACACGTGTGAGGAAACAACTGCAACAGTTAACATAGGACAAAACATGACTAGGAGCTTCACAAGAAATCGAAAAGACCAAGAGGAAACATTTATTACGATAGAAGAAATGGCCAAAATAAGAGGTCTAGAAATAAACGAGAAAACAACCAAATATATGGTCTGCAGTAGAAAAAGGAAAACGACAACCATACAAATAAAAATCAAAGAACATAAATTCAAAGAGATTGATACTTTCAAATATCTAGGTATGCTAATAGATAACAAAAACGATAGAGGCTATATCAAAGAAAGATTACAGTTAGGATATAAAGCATTTCACACTAGCAAGCAATTACTTACAAATAAAAGGCTTAGTAAAAGCACTAAATTAAGAATTTACACAACAACCATAAGACTTATAGTAACATATGCGGCAGAAACTTGGACCTTGATACAAAGAGACGAAGATCGGCTGAGAATACTTGAAAGAAAAATTATAAGAACTATCATAGGATCGAAAAAAGGAATTGATAACGAATAGAGACCGCTTATGAGTCATGAAATAGAGGAAATTTTAAAATGTGAGAACGTAGTTAGATATATAAAGGCACAAAGGATTCGATCGTATGGGCATATATTTATACGAGAAACAGAAAATTCATTAAGAACGTTAACAGAATGGAACCCAGTGGAAGGAAGGCTAAGGGAAGACCGAAAGCAAAATGGAACGATCAAGAGGAAAAAGATATAACAACAATGAGAATAAAAGAGTGGAGAAGGTCAATCACGGATAGGAGAGAGTGGAAACAAATTGTAAGCAGGGCAATAGCACTACGGGATCTGTAGAAGAGAACTGCAGAAAATGTGGTACAATCCACCACGACAATAGGATTAAAAGAGTTCAGTAATGAACAGCTACAACTCCCAGGGGAATGCAAAGCTTTCATATATATACACACACGTGTGGTATACGTGTAAGTTAAGTAAGTTGTAAAAATTCTATCGGTAGAGGAGTAGAAATACATATGTATGTATGTTTCTATCTAATTAATTTGTATCCAAAACATATACCCAAGCTTTATGGACGTTTTGTAAATGTAAAAATTAGACTTCTATTCTTTTCATATTAGCAAGGGTTATTCGGAAGATATTAGTGTATAGCAGATCATCTCGTGCGTTGCGCAGATCACATATGAATTTCATCGCTATTCCCCGAAAATATGGCATTTATTTGGGAAAATAAGAGAATATAAGGCTATTCAAAACGATGTACTAACTCGGGAAATTAAATCTGTATTTACACTGCTGTTCATAAATGTAACACCACCTTAAGAAATCTGTATTTATAAGAATTTATATATCTACGTTTTAACAAAAAGAAGAGTTTATATCAGGTGGTGATGCATTGACACTTTTTGTAATCTTAGAAATACTATTACACCATATGTTAAAACCATAGTTATTGGTATTGTTTTTTTTTTTTAAATATAGGTGATCTTAAACTTATGAGCAGTAGTGTACCTCGAATTAGATAACTTTGGCAATCTGTCAATTTTAAGAGATTCAATAGAACCTGGTCGGTGGGAACAACAACACTGTTGATATGGCGAGCTAATCGTGCTTCTTAGAAAACTATTAGAAGACATAAGACAAAGAATATAACACAAAGAGTTAAATTTCTTTTATTTTTTTGAAGAATTAAAATTTCAATTTGTGATACACCAATATTTAGGTAAAATGGGTGAACTTGGTAGTACTTTTTACACTTATTTCATATCTGTTTTCACAAATTTTCTATCAGGCAGGGTTTCAGAGTGACAAAGCAATGAAATTTTGTGAAAGTATATATTATAATATGTGTATAAATCATGAAAAAATGACGCACAAAGTGATATATTTACTTGGAAAATGTGCTGATATATGACTTTCTCTTTAGCGTCCAGCAATACTCTGCCAACATAGCAGGGCTCCATTTGCCTCGGTATCCTCTGCACTTTCATCGTTGCTTAGTGTCATGTTTTTTGGAAGTTTTGGCACAGGTAATTCTGGACTGTGAGGTACTGGTCACAGTGCAGATGGAATATTAGGATATTTTACAGTATGTTCGGATTTAGAAATCATACCACTTATATTTCTAAGACAAAAATAGCAATCGGTAATATGATCTGATGGTTCCCTCCAAATCATAGGAATTGTAAAAGACATGACGTTTACCTTTTGCCCACGCTGTAAGAAGTGTAATACACAGCAAACATGGGGAGCCCAGCTTTTGTCTACATCACCTACTTTACACTTGAAATACTGCTCATAGCACTTTTTAAGGAGAGGTGTGAAGATCATTTTTGATATTTAAATGTCAATTCGCCGCAAATATAGCAAAAAAAGTTCGGGTGATTTACACATTTCCTTGGCAATTTTACAGGTGATCAAATGTTCGCGGTTTCACTACATAGCTTTTAAAACGTTAACAACGTCAGCGTATATGTTCATTCACCGAGCTCTAGCCGACAACTGAAATAACGTCAAGACATGTTCTCTTATACTACATATCTATGTATGCACATTTTAAGTGGCTAAGCGAATATCCTGGAACATGAAACTAAGGGTAATGGAGAAATTCTGAAAACATAAGTGATTTCAGCATGCAAAAGTTTGTGGGAATCAGGAATTTTTGTGCTTGGGGCGAAAATCTTGTATCCAGTGTTATTGGAAAACCAATAATAATAATGTAGATTTTACGATTGCCATTAAATTTGCAGTCCGGAAGTAAAACTGTTACTCACAGATGTTAAATTTAGACATTACGCGTTTCCAATACTGTATACTAAATATTATGTGTAATTATCAAACTCAATCAATGTAAGTATGCACTTTGCACCATTTTCTCGGGATAGTTTACCAGTAGATACCTATGGCATTCCTTCGCCTATAGCAATAAGAAAGACATCTTACATCTTCCTAAGCGATGTAGACGAACCGAAATCGCAATCTTGGGCTGCCGGCACTTCCCAACGGCTCATTTCATCTCATCTACGCTCCGCAGAAAACAATGTAGTCCATTAATTCCGAACCCGGCAGACGGTTGGCGTGAATGTAAGTACAAGAAAGGAACAGCGGTTAGGGATTTCGTTTTCTCGCATTCGTCTCGTGTGTTTTAAGTCGGCGAAAAGCGGCGCTAAATTTCGAAACAGAGATT
This sequence comes from Osmoderma eremita, assembly GCA_031763485.1. Classification (NCBI taxonomy): domain Eukaryota; kingdom Metazoa; phylum Arthropoda; class Insecta; order Coleoptera; family Scarabaeidae; genus Osmoderma; species Osmoderma eremita. Next base: position 10,573 of record JARFOC010037108.1, read on the forward strand.
TATGTCCCATTTCCTTGGTTCGGTTTCGAAGAAAAAGCCCTCGGCATGCGTGTGTGTACGACTAAATTTTATCTGGGTACCGCCAACTGATGTTTATCGTTCTTGTACTTTCTTATTTATCAATGTTGTTTCTTTTAAATTAAGTATCCCACCGAGTAACGTATTAGGGTTATTATTATTGCGTGCTAATTTGCATCTGTAGATTAGACAGACCTTAAGTTTTCACTCGCTTAGGTATAAAATTATACATTCATGCAGAAAAAGTAATTTACCTAAAGAAAAACAAGATCGACATCAGTACACTTCCTGCAATTGTTGCATAAATATTTTAAAACAAAGGACAAAAAGAAAGTGCTGTTACACACCGTTGATTCTTTTGTGATGCTTTCGAATATGGCAGTCTGTTTTTAAATACATGAAACGCACGTGTGTTAAGAATACAGTAGGAACTAAAGTATACAGTGAGTAACTTTAATATACGGTTTCTGTAATGTCTCATGTAATTTCTTTCTTTCATAGGATGCCCATAATACTGCACAATAACTAAATGTAACGTTATTTTGCTCAAAATAAAAAAACTAACTAAGAAACGGGCAAATCCCGGATAAAGGCGTTACTTTAATATTCGGTTTCTCATAAAGAACATTATTTTATACACTAAAGGTTTGTAATTACATAAAGAATTACATTTCACTTGCAATTATCACTATTGGCGGACGCGGTTCGACTTACCAAGTCTCATCAGCGCTACTATGTCATAATTGCTTGTGTATTGAAACTGATATATATGTGCTCCATCTAGCCGATATAGTCTGTGAGAAATTTGAGATGGAATTAATGCTAAAATGGCAACAAATCTTATAATTAAATTAATTCCATCTCAAATTTCTCATAGATTATCTTATACAGTTTTATATTGTCGTGTGGTATATATCAGTGCGTATTTGCAGTGCATTACTTATATTAAGATATTGAGAGTTAGATTATACAGTTTACTGAATTTTAAAGAATAATGCCAAGCAAAGGAAAAAACACAACAGTAAAACTGAGAAAATTAGCAATACATCATTATAAAGAAGGATCAAATTATAAAGAAATTGATGAAATATTAAATATAAGCAAAAGTACAATAGGAGATATCATACGACGTTATAAAAATTAGGGAAGAATTAAATCCAAGAAACAGAATGGACAACCAAAAAAGTTAACAGAAGCAGAAGTGCGGTTGATAGTAAGAAAAATCAAAAAGGATCCCCATAAACGTGCTCCTAAAATTGCAACCGAGGGCTTTGGAAGAATGCGGAAAGAAAGTACACGCACAAACAATTCGTCGAACCCTTAAGAAGCAAGGTTGTAATGGACGTGCATCATGGAAAAGCCATTTATTAATGAGCGTAGCAGAAAGAATAGGCTAGCATTTGCTACAGAATATTCAAAGAAGGACGTTGGTGGACTGATGTTATATTCGCAGATGAAAGTAACTTTAATGATTTTGGGCCTGATGGACGACGAATGCTATGGAGGAACAAAAATGAGGAGCTGAGTTACAAGAATTTAAATCCTATAGTCAAACACAGCGGCGGCCATATAATGGTTTGGGGGTGCACATCGGCTGCTCGGGTTGGAGATCTAGTCCAGTTCCATAGAAGGTAACCTCAATAAAGAAAAGTATTTACATATCTTAAGGCAATATTTAAGACAAAGCGCAAAGAAATTACGAGTATCACCCACGGTTAAATTTTATGAAGATAATGATCCGAAACATAAAGCGTACGTTGTTCGTGAATGGTTATTATACAATTATCCACGGGTTATAGAAACTCCACCTCAGTCGCCGGATTTAAATCCAATAGAAAATTTATGGGAACAATTGGATCGCCAAACACGTTCTGCACGTGTTAGTTCAATTAGAGAACTCAGAGAGAGATTACCAGAAAAAATGGAACGAAATTAGTTCAGATTATACTAAAAAACATTATATCTAATATGCCAGACTGGTTAAAGCAAGTGATAAAATAAAATGATTACCCTACTAAATACTTGTTTTGTCATAATTTTTGTTTAGTGTAATATAAAATAGATACATACATGTACATGTAGAAACCGAATATTAAAGTTACTCACTGTATGTATGTAAATAAAATTTTATACTTACTGGTTTGTTTTTGATATTCCAGATCGTCGGTATCCGTAAAAAACCAAGTCTGTGAATAAGAGAAAAAAATTATAAATTTAGTATACAAGCAATAAAAATGTAAATTTTCTTAATAAATGCATTAACAAACTCCAACTTTTCGAACTGGAACCTCGGCTGTAAACACTAAATGGCGTTTCTATATTGCTAGACACATATACATAATATAAATGGAATGGGTTACGTGTTTAATTTTAAGAACGATAATAGGAATCCAGACACTTTACTGCATGCTGTGACTCCAGCTGAGTTGAAACCAACTAATTGGTAAAGATCCAGAAATAGATACGGTATCAACAAGGCAGTTCAAAATATAATTTTCCCCTGGAATTTTAACAACCTATCAATTGGAATGATTTGTCTGGCTAACCGGGCGGTATCTTTTGTATTATCGGCACTTATCAACGTTCAAAATTTCAATTCATTCCCAGTATTTTCAAGAACATTCGTTAATTGTTAAATTAAGTAAGTTAAATTTAAACTTCAACTGCAGACTCCTTGGTTAAAAATTAAATCAATTAGTTCTACTCTTGTCTCCCATAGCGAGACAAATTCGTAGAATGCAAACTTACTTTAGCCATTCGGCAGAAAATAAGAGGAAGGTTAACGAAAGGAATCAGGTTGTTGCATGACAATGCAAGACCGCACATCTCCAATCAGACGAAGGGCTGGCATCAGAAACACAATTGGGAAGTTATTATCCATCGGCCCCATGGTCCAGACCTAGCTCCTTCTGATTTTCATTGATTTGGGCCGTTGAAAGCTCATTTGTCGGCCAAAGATTTGAAGGCGACGAGGAAGTTCAAGAGGAAGTACGGCAGTATTTTATAAATTTGTATCGCACCTTTTACGCAGAGAATTTACAGAAGCTTGTGCCTCGCTAGGATAAGTGCGGCGATTAAGTTGAGAAGTAGCAAACACTTCACCCTTTTACTTAGTGTATGTTTGATTTCTATAATTGAAATAGTCTGTCTGTAATTCATAAATGTACCTTAGTAACCGCACATCCCTCGTACATAACTGTTCTAATTTTGTAACTACCAATATTAGTATTTGTTTTTTTTTTTAATTTGGCCATTTCGTAAATCCATGGATTATCACACATCGTTTATATTGCTTTGACTTGTAATAATAAGCTGAGAATAAAATATATTAAAAATGCTTCAGAGTATTGTAGTTTACAATTTTTGCATTTTCACACCAATTCAAATATATGCTGTTTTCGAAATTACTTCTTAAGTGTGGGAAAAAACACAATGAGAAGTAAATTAAAGAAGAGTTGTTTGGATAGAGAGCAATTACGATGTCAAAATTACAAAGCAATAAAGGTTGATACAATAACGTTAAAATTAAAAATGGTTTCTTTAACCAAAAAGTTGAAATAAGTTAATCACGAGTTTATTTTAATTTTGTAGTAAACGTTGTAGCAATATCTGATGGCGGTTTGCAGCACGAATGTTGTTTAAAATAGTCCTATTATTTTTATAGTAGGTGTTGTTACAGTTAGAGATGGAAACAAATAACATCATTTTGAGTATAATTTATAACGCATACAGTATTACGTATTGCACTAATTTTCTACTAGATGACGCTACACTTTTGATCACGCATAGGTTTGTATGGTTGTTGTATATCAGCTGCAAAATGTGAAATTCTATATGGGACTCTGAATTATCCTCTTCAATGCGATTAAACTTTTAGCAAACTTTAGATTACCGTGACGAGGATCAATACGAGTTTCCGACCATTAGCAGATCCCCATAGCACGCGGCATCGCGCAATACCGGGCCAATAACTTAATAATTTGTGAGATTGTGTCGAAATAAAACTAAAAGAATATTGAGGCAATAATTTCTTCTTTGTAAAATGACCAAACCTCTTTGTTAAAATAAACGGCGAAATGCGTTGAAACAAATCTACAGGTTTGTAAATCTAAGCAACTTAGGAAGGTCTGTTTAACCAAGCTACAATGTTATATTAGTCGCTGAAATTGCTAAAACTGAAATGAATGTTACTCTGAATAACAAATATGGGTGGACTGTATTCAACACATTTTCTTTTGGCTACGCGTATTTTGGTTAGATCAACCGTCAACGTGTGACAATTAAAACTTTATTGTTCTGTTTGTTATTTTTCCTTCTGTCTCTACCTTAGGTACCTACAAGATTATCTCTCATATTAATAATAGTGCAAGGTCACATTCTCAAAGCCACATTTTGTATGACCCTATAATTTAAAAATACGATGTAAAATCCAATCTTTCTTGATGGTTCGAAGTTCTAATAACGTATACAATCAGTAGCTATATAACCATTCTAGTTATGTTTGATCTAGTGTCTTCAATAAACCAATATAACAATGTATGAATAGTAAGTCAAAACAAAGATCTAAAATTCGAACAATACATGGTACAACTACATTATAGCTATTACTTTTTGCATTTATGGGTAATAGTAATAATGAATACACAATCACTCCATGTATATCAAGAGAAGTTCATTTGTTATTATTGCATCCTATCGTTTACCTATTAGTGGAATTATGAATGTTCTTTTTTAACAGAATCGTCTACAAGCGTATAAATCACTCAAATTATGGCAGTATCACTCAAATAGTACATTGCCTTACTTCTATCAAGGCCAGTTGGAAATGCCCCAAAGTTTAATTCATATCTTAGTAACATTAATTTCTTTTTTCGGGGAAAATTTTAGAGATATGATTTGTTAGTGCTTCTAGATATACAAAATCTAAACTAATTTAGCGAAAGAATCTAATGAGAGGCTATAAAAATTGTTTAGGCGTTCGAAATCGTAAACTATAAATAATAAGCTATTTAAACAATTTTGAATAAAATCCATGCAGTTATATGTTTGTGCAAAATGCATTTTTGAATATTACTTCTAGTTCTAACTACTGCAGTTTTAATCCGTATTTCATTCGGCAAGGCGTTATGCAGCCAAACGCCTGCACAAGCATCGAACACATGCAATAAACGCGTCGAAAATACATCCTTTCGAAAGAAAATAATTACTGTGGTTGTGTATGTGTTTGGCTGCATAACACTTTGGCCAAGTCCGGCCAATAGATATGAGGGTTTAGACATGAATACATATGTTATACTATGTGGCAACTATCTCGAAAATGAAGATCATGTTGAACATTTATTGTATCTGAAAATGAATTCTTCCACGGCCAGAGTCACTTCTTCTGGGTTTGGACCGTGTCATATTAGCAATAGAGGTTCTCGACGTTTCGTCATAGGGCGCTTCTTCAGGGGAAGAGATAGAAGAAAGACGGAGGGAAAAGAGAGAGAAACCTAAGTTGGTACGGCAACTTAATGTGGAAACCACGCCAGAGGCGAAACCAACCAGGTTAGAAGAGGGAATGGAGAAGCCGTCAATACTTTCGCGAATTTACAACTAAAAGTGATAACCAGGTATATACCCTACAATCTCATTATTAAATACAGGAACGTTTAAGTACCATACGTACTATAAACACACTGCATCGGAGCACTCCTCATGTCGCAAGTAATTAATCAACCTATTATGAGGTGAGTAGTGATCCGATGCAGTGTGTTTATTATACTGCCTCACAGTCCTTGTTATATTTACTACTATAAGTACAATGTTCTAAATGCATAAGTAGATGTTTCTAAATAACGTCATCGTTTTTAGCACGCATAACAGATTCATTCAAGCAAATCAATTCAATTTTTAAGTATTATTTTCCCTGAAAGTATTAACACGAAGTTAATGTTATCATTCAGTATGTTTGGTGAAATAAAAAAGCAACCACACAATTGAAAAGCTATTCTAAATACTTCAAGTTGAAAAAATTCTTGTGTTGTATTATTATTATTATCATTGGAACTCTTTAGCTATACAAAATAGCATTGGGAGTATTGTTCGCAAAATTTTATACACGTGAGCAGATAAATAAGTGAACGTATGTTGATCCCTGGAAGTAGTGTTTATGCTGGGGAAGGATCTTTGTTTTAAACAAAGCAAGTTAGGGTGTTTAACGACGCATGGAGGGTAGATATTTTCCCACGGGTGGTTCCGTGGGTTACAAATTATATTGAGAGGGGTTTAGGTAATTCTAGGTGCAGAATGACACGCGTATGACGTGTGACCCGCATCGTGCGACCGGAAGAAATGTACAGGGAGAAGTCATGCCTATCGCGTGGTAACATTTTTATTGATATATTTGTTAGACCGCATTTCTTCTTGGGTTCTAGATAAAATTTTGATTACTACTATAAAAAATATTAAATAGAAGTGAAAAGTTATTAGTGTGAGTAGTGATACTGATTAGAATGGCGAAGCGATTCTACTCAAGACATATTTATCTATCTATCTTATGCACGAAAGCGGACACTACGGTGATAATGATAGAGATTTTGAAGACTCAGATGCTTGATCCTCTTTGTAATGAAGAATCCGAAAAAGTGTCGACAGACACAGACAGTGATAATGAATCAATCAAGCAGCTAGGTATATCTTTAAAACTATTCCATCTACATCCAAGTAAATGGTTCCAATGGAGTGATCCTGTAGTAGATCAAAAAGTTTTCTAGCTTACCGGTATAAGTGGAATGGATGCTAATGTCAGTGGAATCCTAGCAATGACTGATCCTATAGATTATTTTACTTTATTTATACCCTAACGGTGGATGACTGATGCTAGGATAGGATCGAAGTTATATTTATGGACGCGCACGGGTATACAAGTAATGAAATTGTTTATAGAGATGATTGGTAGAATTGACCTTGTACGAGTACCGAAACTGGCAGCCTACTGGAGTAGAAGTGAAGTATGTTCTTTCCTACTTCTTAAAGGGGTATGCCACGGAATCGGTTCGAGCTTATAACAGATTATATACAGTTGACAGTTTACTTCAAAAGTTTGTACAAAATTTCCAAAATGCGCTGACACCTGGTGAAAAGATGTGCATCGACGAATCGATGGTTTCTTGGAGAGGACAGTTAGGCTTTAGTCAATACATACCATCCAAGAGACATCGTTACAGGATAAAACTGTTCAAGCTTTGTACAGGCAAAGGTTACACGTGAGAATTTATCGGTTTACATCGGAAAAGAATCCAGCTTCTGCAAATGTAGTAATGAATATGATAAGGAATCTCTTATACGAAGGAAGAACACTATGTTGATAATTTCTACACAAGTGTACCACTGGCACTACGATTACTTTTCTAAAATACCCTAGTCGTAACTTTGAAAAAAAAATAAAAATTTATACCAGGCGATATAAAAAGTGCATAACTATAACGGGTTGATGTACTAGCTAAGAAATCAGAAGAAGGAATAACTGTCCTCGAGTGCAAAGTGTATATAAGCGTGATAGGCACTTCGAAAAGTTTCGAAAAACCGGATTTGTGTCCTGGATTATGACGATGAAAAATTTTCAGTTGAAGTCAAGGCGATCAACTGGCGTCCTATAATACAGCATTGCGTAGATGTAATAAATGGTCTAGAAAGTCAGTGATAGAAATTATACGGGACAATCTCTTGTATTGAGTGAACACTGTTAGTAATACTACATTTACAATAACAGACGTCAGACAACAAAAAATAAAATCTCTACTAGAAAACTAGTTAACTCAGCCTAAAACTGCAACAAAGAGAAAAATAATTATATAAATTATATAAATAATAATTCCTCATCCTCGGGAAAAGAAAAGGGCGTTGCGCAAAAGAGTATGAGAAATATGCAAAGCATCGAAAAATATTGGATAGCAAAAAGGGTGTGGCAGCTCAAGTAAAAAGTGCTGACAAACTTTACTTTCTTGACCTTTACAATTTATTTTCCTTTTCCAATTCGTTTCTCTCGCAACCATTTCATATATTTCCGTCGCCATCAAAACAGCAAGCTATTCCCATTATTATTTATTAGGTACTGCACCGCGATGTAACTGCTACGTCGACGGTTTTCATACTGGATTATCTGTGTACGGTCTTCGGATTCTATGATGGCAACTTGGTCTCGGTTAACTGCACTGACGATTCGTTCTTCTTCTGGTAGATCCGTAATGTAATGTGTGAAATTCCTCCAAATCCGCGCAGTCAATTCAATGGTAAATCCTAAACGATACACTTGGCAACGAGTGTGTTAAGATTTAGTATATATTTCTCTGGAATTTATTAGGTTCAGATTCCAAATGTTACTTCTTTAAAAGTAAAATGTGTTATATCTTTGAAATTACTTTAGCATACTACAGCTGCTGCTTATTTAACAAATAAATATAATTCTTATAACAAGCAAGGAACCTCTGTAATTATAAAATAAAAATTAAATATACTCCACTGTGAAGCACATACTTCTGCTTTTAATAGGCTCATCTGTACTACAGCAGTGTTTTGGCAATATTAGGCATTATGCGTGCAGTAAAAAATATTTATTTAGTCTATCGCTCGTTAAACCTTTTATTTGCATGCCAGAGACATCTACGCGAGCATAAAGATAATAACGTGTCGTTAAGTGAGGAGCTATCGTCATCTGTTTTGACTACAATATTCATCGCACTCAATTTGTAGAACGAAAGAGCACGTTAGCGTTTTTACGATCTCGGTTTTGAAAACGGCATAGCTCGTCAACACAACATCAACCTGTGTGTATATGTCCACACCACAACAGGGCGATCGTGAAATCGTAATTTCCGGACAGAATACAAACATACACCCCGGTCGCTATAAATCATGCAGTGTTTCCCGTGTGATTTTTTTTGCATTCGCTTTAATCTGGTCATCAGTGAAGCCAGGGTTGGTAACGTTCATTTGCGCGATGCTAGTGGAACGCTTTGACGGAAGCGCTTCAATTGGCGGACGCAGACATTCTTAATGTCGATAATGTGGCGGTAACAATAATAAGTAAGGCGACGTATTGTACAAAAGACGGATGAAGGAATGAAAATAATCGGTGGAGGTTTTAATATCGTGAGAGAGCGATTTCTGAGCTCGGCCATTATCTCTTATTCTATTGTAGTACGTTTAAAGATAATACTATTGAGTTTGGTGGCAACTATCAATTGAATTATATTGGAATAATTTATTTAAATAAGATTTCAGCCAATGTTTGGTTATTAGAAAAGACAACAATAGTTAAAGCTTTGTTGGAAACAAGACAGAAGCTAGTCCATAGAAGAAGAAGAAAAAAAACATACAACAACAACTGATTAATGAATATTTGTTTGTATCATCCTATTCAAACAAAAGTTTCTTATTAGGAAACTTGCAAAGAATTGTATAAAAAAGTGAACTATATCTATTAAGGTAAATAATGTATAGGTAACGGCAACTAGACAAAATGTGACAACTGGAGGATAAACTCTTTTAAGTACCATTAGTCAAATCATGACAACATTAATATTAAATAGAATGGAAGCAATAATAGATGAAGTGCTAAGAAGAAACCAAACTGGATTTAGAAAAAATTTACGGTCCATATAAGTACCATAAGAAGAATAATTGATCAAACAACAGAGTGGAAAAATAAATTGTATATCGATTTTATTTATTGTTATTAATCTTTGACAAAGTAAATAGAAGATCTAAAAAATATTAAGGAGCTATGGAATATCGGCAAAATACGTGAGAGTAATAAAAATATCTTATGAAAACTACACAGCACACATAATCCATAACGGAAAACTAATAGAATCGATCGACATAATGCAGTTAGACTGATACCACCGAGATATAAGGTCTGCGTGCTGCTGTGTGACGTCATCTAGGTCAGGCAGTGGCATGAGTACGTCAGTCATTTAACAGTAGATTGATTAACGGGTGAATGTTTCTAATTTTCTATTGTTAGAAGTTCCACTTCTACTTAACTGATCATTGGTTTTATCAATAATTTCGTAAAACCGCTCGATTTGTGTGTTACCTAACGTTCGCGCTTTTAGGGTTAACAATGATTGAACACTTATTGTTTAACCGGTTCTTGAATCGGTTGCTGTCGAAGAATGTATACTATTTTCTTCCGTAAAATGTAACTCTCTCACCTGTACCTACTGTATTTACATGGAGTAAAATCTTTTCGGGGAATAGCAAACATCTATTTTGCATGTAAGTCGGCGTTAGAAACTGAAACGTGAGCACTTTCATGACACTTTTATAATTACCGCTGCAACCAGGAACACAGCAACGATACAACATATAAACCATTGTAGCAGATAAGATAATCCAAAAAGTAGCACTTAAAAACATTAATAAATGCAATTAAATTGAACACTTGCTGGGGAATTTGTTATTCATTGGCTTTGGGCATTGTCATGACCGAATTCCGTAACAAGCACGTGACAAAAGAGACTTTTGGCGTTGTCTTACGATGGAACCAGTTAGACTGGGTTGTATATTGTCCCCAACTGTTTTCCTTATACTACTTGATTGGGTAATGAAAAATTTTAAAAAAACTGCAATAAGGTGAATGCATTCGGGTAGTTGGAAGACTTGGATTTCGCAAACGAAAAGACCTTGGAAGAATGCTGAACAGGCATCAATAACAAGAACGATAAAAATACGAAAATGGAAATTTATAGGACTGAGGAACATGGCAAGACAAGCTTTGAAACACCAACCCATAGGAAACAGAAAACACTAAAGATTAGCAGAAACCTAGAAAAGAGAAATGGAAAGGAAATTACGACGAATATCGTGGAGGGATGTTAAAGGAGGTTATCGATCGTATAGAATTGGGACAAAAGAAGTTGATTAAAAAATGTAGCATGAAATATGGAATGACTTTTCGTAAATGTGAAGCGCTTTATTAAATTAAAAATATTACACCTTCTTATGTCCAACGATTAATAAACTATTTGTATATTTTGAGAGTTTTCTAAGACCCAGTGGTTATACAATAATTTATTGTCTAATTACACTGGCCTGCATTTTCAGATAAATTGACCCATGATTTAGGAATTCTAATTTGTATGTAAATTTAGAAATGATCTTGTATCTCTTATCGTAATTTTGTCATCATCATATCATCTCCTCTTCTACACAGGTGCAGATGTAATTATTCTTCTCTGTTTGCTGCCGTTGTCTTTGCTTGAGTCGATGAAATGCCCCTGTCTGCTAAGATTTTCCTTATACCTTCATTCCATGTAACTCTGGGTCTACCCCTGTATAAACTAAAAAATAATAAAATACGGTTGCATCATGAAATTCATTCAAATTGAAAAACTACAAGGAAAGAAACATATGTGCAGCCGCATGGTGGTATTTTGATCAAATCATCAATAAAAACTCTATTTCTATCAAAAAAGTCCATAATCGCAAAATAATTGTTGTAATACACATATCAGTGAACTTTCTGAATAGGTAACCAGTTTTGTTTGACGATGTGTCTATATGTAAGCACAACCCAGTTTCAATGCTTTCTTTGTATTTCCATTCCTCCTTCTTCTGATTTTTTTTAACGCAAGCCTCACATGCATATAAAACTGCAACTGTTCTATAGATTATTTCCTTGGCTTTCCTTGATACACCCTTGGACCTCATTGGTAGTATCAGCAATCCGTACTTCAGATCACCTTTTACTAATTTTGCTTCTTTTAATTTTCTCCAATTTAAACTCCCAAATATGTAAATTCATTGACTGAACTCTTGCCCATCCATTGTATGTACTGTAAAATATAAATCTTCATCTCATTGTGCATCTCCCATTATCATATGTGATGTTTTTGTTGGTTTATAATTAAGCAAAATATTTTAGCCTCCTCGCCTATTCTTCCTACAATTCTATTTAGCTCGTTCTTAGAAATACAGAGAAAATGATAGAACAAGTAATGAGCTTCAATTACTTAGGTGTGGAAATCACAAGTGAAAAGGACGTAAGACAACAGGTTATGAAGGGAGCAAGAATATCGGAATATTTAAGAGATATTGCATAGAAGAACAAATACCTAAACACTGAAAGTAAAATAAAAATATCTAAAGCAATGGTAAGAGCAGTGATAACCTATGCGGCTGGAACAAGGGCAGACACCAGTTACGTACAAATACGTACCACAGAGATGAACACACCGAGATCAATAATAGGAAAATCAAGAGGGGATAGAATAAGGAATAAAGTTATAAGAAGTAGTAGACATCATAAAGTTAGCCAGAAAAAGAAGAAGAGAATGGTATGAATATGTAGGAAGAGCGGACTGATCAAAATAGCCAGGGATTTGAGACCAGAAGAAAAAGAGAGCCGGGAAAAAAAATTGATAGAAAGTTGTTGGGCGTCCACATCAAAAGAAACAGAGGGAAACGCGTGAAGAGAAACAGGCTCAGCCTACACAAAAGAAGAAGCTTATTCTTACAATTCTTTTTAGCTCGTCCTTCTGTTGCTTTATTACTGCCAAATCATCAGCAAATATCAAGGCATTGATATCCATTCTTGTATATCGTTTCCTCAGTCTTGACCCTATTCTTTCTAATTATTACCTCTAAAATTAAATTGACAAGTACTGTCGATATGGGATCGTCTTGTTTTAGTCTTCGCTTTATTTCAAAATCCTTTAATTTACACTTTCCACACTACCTCGTTCTTTGTGTGTTTTCCGAGTCATCTTTATGAGGCCAATCATTTTTGTTTTGGTATTCCAAATTTGCCAATTGCCTGCTTGAAATCTACAAACAGCACATGTAGGACTCTTTTATATTCGTAACAGTTACTTTGTATTTTTTTGGAGTTGAATATTTTATCTGATACTAATCCGTTATACCTGAATCGCGCCCAATAACCCACCTCTCTTTCCGCATACTAATTTAGTATGCTTGTTTTAAGCATTGTCCCAGTATCTTGTAATAGCACTAAATTGCTTGGGGATATAAATAAATTCGATATGATGGGTAACAGCTTAGGCTGTGATTTGCAATAAATGATTCTTTACAAGTTGCAGACGAGTGCCGCGATTATAAGATAAAGGTATGTTCCTATTATGCGCGTTAAAGACTTGAAACATGTTCCGTCTTGTAATTAATGCATGTATAACGTAACCAAAATTTCGGTGGAAATAAAGTTAATTTTTAAACTATACGTACTGTTGCAATATACAACAAGAAGTTTTTATAAACATTAGCAGGTGAGTTGTATAGTAGTAGAATTGCACAAATGGGCGAAAAAGAAATAGTACAAATTCGATATCAAGGTCTTTGAATTTCATATCAATAAAAATATATATGTAGTAATAACATGTTTCTTTTTTTTTAATACGTATAGTTCTTTCTTTAATTAGTAATTCCCTTTAGCTCTTCTGAATACAAAATATGTTTGTAATTTCGCATATACATCTGCTTCATTTTATTTGCAAGATGTAAAGCATTCTAAAAGAACGCGCTTCGCTCAAATGTGAATGAACCTCTTACTTCATATTCTCTTCACGACAAAACGCGCACATGGTTGACATTTTTTCAGCATTCATAGGAATAGAATCGTCCGTTGTAGAACTCCACTCGAAAAATACTTATACACATACATATGTATGTATATTGCATGTCGCCGTTAAAACCCTTTCAGACGCGGTCGACGTGGAAGAGCAAAAAGGCAGCGCGAACACCCGTAAAAGCAAAAGGAGATACGAATAAAGAGAACAGATAAATAAATAAATACCCACACGTCCGTACAATGCTATATGTATTTGTCTAATATAAAGAAGAAAAAAAAACATACAAGTAGGCATGTCGCAGTAGCCACAATGTAATTATCACGATGTGAAAATTGAATGCAGTAGAAGCACTTCTGGGCGACGCGTTTGTGTTAAACGTAAACATTTTTTTCTCGTAGCAGTCGTTTTTTTCCCTCTTGATACTTGCTGCTACTTTAAACGCGTGTAAAATCGTCGGGGAATGTTTATGTTTAACTCTAGGGGTATAATAATAAAAATGAACTCAACGGCGACTAGAAGAGGTACCATTTTGGAAATAAGCGTACACCGACAAATAAATGAAGCGACCATGAACTGCGAGAATTAATTACTCCACTTGACGTTCAAGTTGATGTTTAGGTATATTAGGCTTTTAAAATATCCAGTTGGTAGTCGAATTTATGTAGATTATTTACATCTAGATATGTGTAACATACAAACATAATAAAAATACTAAAGGGTAATGCTTCGGTTGCTACTTATGATACGAACATTCATATACAGAGTATTTCTTAATTATACAGGCTGAGCTTTTTCAAATGCATAGCATGGGGATCTCAGAAACCAGCGGAGATAGAGAGATAGTCAAATGGGGAAAGATTTGCAGCTTTACGAGTTTAATTGAATAAGCCATTTGTTTTGTTTTTTTTGAGAAGATACACGGCTGACTAGATATCTCGAAAAAACTGTTTTCTTGTTATTTCGTTTTGTGCCTGTAGCTCTATTATTATTGACCTTAGAAAAAAGGTGCAAAGAAAAAAAAATAAGGTAAATATATGCTGAATAAGATAGTCTAACCCAATATTTTATTCAAGTTATATTTTTTGAGATATGACAAAAAATTTGTGTTTTTTAATGAAATCCATAGTCGGCGATGACTTCATAAAAAAGGGCATTTTTCAGTGCTTCTAACGATATAGCACTACACATAATTCCCTTAACAAACAAATAAATTACGGCCATTTTCGTGTTTTAATTCCTGAGCTGTTCACGTAGCAAGCTATGGAAACAATTGATAGATGCAAACGACAATTATTGACAAGTGCAAATAACCTTAGTTTCCATTTAGTGTTGATGAAGTTTTCGTAAATTAGCAACATGAATTGTTCTAATAAAGAAAGCGTGATATGATTGATACATACATTTGTGATACACACATTTGTGATGCTACATTAACTGGTGATCGTTATCTTCACTTTCTTAAAAACTAAGCTTAAAAACTATTTCAAAGAATATACTAAAGAAAACTAGCAAAGACACCAAGTCACCTGTGATTGCTGAAAGCA
>JARFOC010037132.1:0-25692 GCA_031763485.1 Osmoderma eremita
TGGATATTTTTCTACCAGGAGCAGATTTTTCATCCTGATGCACCCAAGTCCCTAAGGGTAGTGCTCTCCAAAAGAGGGCCGACTCATAAGCATTAAAAATTTGGTCTTCATGTAGATCCGTTTCGTTAACTATTTTCGCAAACTTTTGTTTAAATGGCTGTACGGCATTCTCATCATTGGACAGTCGCTCTCCACACACTTTTAAAAACCTAATTCCGTGTCGTCTTTTAAATTTCTCGAACCACCTACAGCTAGCCACAAAGTTAGTGTTTCCTGTAATTTGTTCGTAAAATAATTGATCGCATGTCCGGACTGTAGAGGTTGCACTGTATTTACAAATATACAGACCGGGTTTTTTCCCGATGTTTAGGATTGAAATCTCGGAAACCAGCGGAGATAGAGAGATGATTAAATGAGAAAAGAAAGGCGGTTTTACCAGCTTAATATAATGAGCCTTTTTTTTTGAAAAATGTGCGGCAGATATCTGGAAAAAAACCGTTTTCTTGTCAATTCGTGCTTGTTGCTTTATTATTGACTTTAGGGAAAAAAAGTGCAAAGGCTAAAGTTCTAGGTTATTTACGCGGAATAAGACAGTTTCACCAAACTTTTTATGTAAGTTATAATTTTTGAGATATAATAAAAAAAATATTGTTTTAATAGAAACGATAGTTGGCTACGACTTCGTAAAAAAGGCATTTTTTTCAACGATTCGAACGATGTATGTAACACTTGACATAATTCTTTTTTACAAATAAATAAATTCCAATCCCATCCCCTTTTAATTTCTGAAGTGTTCATGGAAACAATTGATAAATGCAAACGACAATTATTGAGAGGTGCAGATAACCTTAGTTTCTATTTTATGTTGATTAAGGTTAAGAGATTATTTCCCATTAATTCATTTAAAAATCAATATCAGATTAAAAGAATTACTATCTGAAGCTCAGTCGATAAGGGCGAATTCTGTTCTGTGGAGAGTCTAGCCAGGGACGGATGATTGGTATAAAAAATGTTACTAAATGAAATAGTACTTTATATTTATAAATAAATTCATATATAGTTAATATATAGTCGAAATTTTATTTTGTTTATATACAGGATCTTCCAAGTTGAGTGGCCTATTAAATATTCTAGGGAAGAAAATACACAAAAATTCTGAAAATAAGTAACTGCCCTAGACCAAAGTAAATTATTTTCACTTTTGCATCACTTCTGGTTTTCCTACTATTAATAATTATGTATTTTATTGGCATATTTTGCTAGAATTAATGCAATTGAATTTTTCGCAATAAGCTTCAACCAAACATGGCTATTATTGAGTTAACATGCCTTGAAAAGCATTTCTTTGACAGTTTAATTTTTTCGTAGCAGAACTTACAATTAGTTAGTAATTTTTTAAATTAATATTAGTATTGGTTTTTACGTGATAAAATACAAATGAATAATTTTATTTATTCTCAGAATTTTTACCTTTGCGGCAAGACTAAATCCGATATTTATTCTGAACCAATAAATAGTAAGCAAGATCTGGAAAATCGTGTTAGGAACACATTTCGAACTTGTCTTTGAATGAATGGTAGACAATTCGATCAAAACTTGTAGTCTTTAGCGCATTAATAATTAGAATATAGAGGTGCTCCTTCTTTAGTATTGCCGGCTTGGACTTCATCCAGATTTTTCTACATGTTCTCCTAGTTTTGTACATTTTTTGGGTTAAGTAAATAAATGCTTTGTTTGGTTGAAACTTATTTGAAAAAATTGGGTTAATTCTAGCAAAATATACCATTAAATTACACAATAATAATAGGAAAACGAAAGGGAATAGGTATAGGGAAACCTAATAGTAATCGCTGCAGAATTTGATTCTGCGCATCATGATGTAGAAATATACAGAGTGTTCCATTTAAGAAAATTTAGTTTTGGACAGTTAAACATAATGAGATTCGACTCCATATCCCTACCAGAATTTTCAGGAATATTTAGGCTATCATTTCAAAGCCTAAGGGTTATACCTTCAAATGATAAGCAAATTGAATCTTGAAATTCAATAAATGTCGTAAAAACAATTTTTTTAATGAAAGGCAGACAAAACGATTTTTTACATAAGTTTGAAGATATCTCAAAATATATTTAAGTATACGAAAACCTTAACATTTACAATCAGAATTTGCAATAAAAGCTATAACATTCCATTTAAAATAAGAAAGTTAATGGCGACTTCTGGTCAACCGGAAGTGATGCAAAAGTAAAAGTAATTCACTCTGAAAGATCACGTTGGTTTAGGGCAGTGTACTTATTTTCAGAATTTTAGTACATTTTCATCCCCAAAATATTTTATTGGTCACTTAACTTGGGAGACCCTGTATATATATTGTAAATTAACACATTACACAACACAACAGAAGGAATTGGAAGGATTTCATACATTACATCACGGATCTATCAGACGAACAATGAAACGTCAGTGCAGTTAACCGAGCCGAAGTTGCCATCATAGAATATAAGAATCGAATACGAAGGCTCCTCGGATGATGCTATAGTACGAAAACCACCGACGTAGCATAAATAAATTGTCAGCTGTGTAAAAGAACATTGTGAAATAACAAGCGCAAAAGATTGGAAAAGAAGTACATAGCAAGAATGTAGGAATTGGAGGAGTTGAATTAGGGACAGCAGTATAAGAATAAAGAACAGGGTGGACCACAATGCACACACATACAGACAAAAGGGTAGTTAAGGTATTTGCCAATTTATGTAATTGTCAGTTATGTCTTTATAGAGACAGATATCGAAAAACGTACGCAACAAAAAAAATCATTTGAGCTAGGGTATTTTATGATACCACCATACTTCACTTGAAATAAATCACTCAGTACATTCCTTACGTATATCGACTAACTACGATTGTACCGTACCACAACATATGTACCTACATACATCGCAATTCATGAATGGAACCCTCCGTAGCGATTATCAACAAGGCTCTCTTCTAGTTAAGTGCCGCGTCATAACCGCATTTACGTTGCCCGTGCCATTGTGTAACAATCGGCCAACAACAATGGCGATTATGAATTTTTAACACACGCGCACACACCAGAAGAACGGTTCCGTACCAGTTACGGAATTCTCATTATCGCTCCGTTTTAACGCACGATTAGAAGTGTGCGTAAGTGCGTGCGATTTTCTAACGTCATCTCAAACTGGAAAACGTAAGCCTCAGATAATATATAATATATAGGCTGTCCCAGATAGTGTACTCACTATTGGGAAGTATTGAATTGTGTTGTATACACTTTTATTTATTTATTTAGAACACGGAAAACACTAAAAATTGTACAAATTTCTTTACGATTTGTGCTCTTTCTGATGCCTTTCTGAAGCCACCTACCTACACATGTAACATGTATCACCACATGCCACTACGCATTTATATACGTACAACTTATATACGCTGGTTATTACAGCGGCAGGCGTTGTGAGTATCAATGAGGGTTGGAGGGAGATGGAGAAAGAGGTAAGAGAGAAAATATGTAGCCCCGTATGGTGATTCCATTCATAAACACAGGCGATGTTATGGTACTCTATACGATGCGGTACGCCCACGTTTGGGATTTTTATTGCGGGAAAAAAGAAACAATAGTCGAGCGAAGCCACGGAACAATTGACTGACGCCATTGTGCGATAGCCACGAACCGTATGGAAACGGTAGAATTAATGTAATACCTTTAATTGACGCGATTCTTGCGTCAATGCAGGAGTTATTGCTAGCAGATAACAGTTTAACATTTTGCAATAAAAAAAATATATATTCGTGCCGATATCAACGCAAAAAGTAACTAATGTGTGGGTATATGAGTCGACGATAACAATCAATACAATCTATATATCGTATATCCTATTGGTATAAGTTATTTCAAAATATCTCCCCTTTACAATTTTCTCGCAAAAAAATCTTGTAAACTAATTTATCATTCAACCCCATCTAATTTCAATTTACATTTAATATTTAATCGTCCTTGACAGTTAATTTTTTGCTTGGTTGCGAAGAAAGCCACGTCGAGCATTATCGATAGTTTTGTCGACTCTTTGAACAACACATTGTTATAGGAGTTGTCGTCTTTGTCGCGGATATGGCGGTTCTACTGTGCTATTTTAATAGCAGCTCACAGTTCTTGCAAGTGTTCACCTAATTATGTAATCACTTAGATATTAGGCTTCTTAATACTTAATACTTGATTCTTGTATAATAAAGTAATAGCAAATACAATAACATTGGAAATTGCATTTAATTAAGTAGCAAAATTACCATAATCTATTTTTTTTTTCAGCGCAATGTCTTCGAATAGCAGCAGCAGAGAAGAACTAGGCCCAAAGAGCAGAAACCGATCGAGTTCCGCCACAGAATCTTCCAAACCAGCGAACATGTCTTCCAGGAGACAAACTGGTCCGGTAGCACCAAAATCTTTACCTTTCTCGCAAGGTAAGTCTTCAGCATAAAAATCGCACTGAAAACTAAAATAAATTGATTGTACTTATAACGGAACCCTCGTAACTTCCATAAATACGGCTACGAGGGCCGCATCAAAAGCTATTTACACAAAAATCGCAAATTTACACATTAATTTACAAGTTTTCACACTTCTGTCCCCAAATCATGTTATTCGAATATGATCTTCAGTCAACCAACTCCCAATAGTTGTTTCTTTTTGAAAAGTTTAGACTCTAGCGTTAGTGTTCGTTTGCAGATGTGATAGCCGCTGTCCCAGTAACTGGCGAGGCGTTAGTGCCTTTTGCTGCAGCCACGGCTCATATCGCTGGTATGAATGCAAACA
Source organism: Osmoderma eremita (assembly GCA_031763485.1). Classification (NCBI taxonomy): domain Eukaryota; kingdom Metazoa; phylum Arthropoda; class Insecta; order Coleoptera; family Scarabaeidae; genus Osmoderma; species Osmoderma eremita. Next base: position 4,833 of record JARFOC010037132.1, read on the forward strand.
CTTAAGTATACATATTATCTTGGTTCTCGATTGTGGCTTCTTTGTTTTTTTTTGTCTTGTTTTCAGTTTTGTCTTCTCATTCATTTGTTCTGTGTCATCGTCTCGCTTTAGCTACCCGTTGCTACACCGTCATTAAATTTGTGCATTGTCAAATCGTGTGTAATCAAAAATCTAGGGAAACCATATTGAAACTAATATGTGATACATTCATCGCCATGTATGATCATTTGATAAAAACAATTAAGTAATTGATTTTTGTAAGGCTATGTTTTTTTGTCATTGTTGTGCATAAATGGCAGTGTGTACATTAAGAATGTTTTTGTTATCTATTATCTGTTTATACAAAGGTCATTCATAATAATCATAATGATTTTCTTTTTTTTGCCTTTTAAATGTGATTAGCTTAAATATTCTAAACCGTTGGTGCTGATATTCTATGGTAACTAACTACCTAGTTCCTCGGGGCAAAAATTAACCTCTTCACTTCTCCCTCACAGAAACGTAAAGTTTTATTTTATACCTTTTTTGTTACATTTTTGTGTGTTTATTCTCTTCTGTTAATAACAATTTTTATGTGTTAAGTGTGCTATGTGTTGTGTTGTGTCTTTACAGCTAACGAACCAATGCCCGGATCCGTCCTGTTGTTTCACCCACCGCACCCACTGTCCCAGCAACAACAACAACCACCGTCACGTATCGGTGTCGTAAAACCATCCGAAAGGCGGCATTCGGTATCTGGTCCGCCGAAGAAACCCAGAGAATGCTATTTCACTGGTAAAGAATTCAGTTTTAGGGGTTTGGGCACCGATTTTTTTTCTCGTATGTTAATTTTAAATTTCCCACGGAAGGATTTTAATTTGTTGGAATTGGCCATTATATAATAAATATTTTTCTCATAATCAGTTTATTATGGGTTGCATAACCGTTAACTCCTTAACCTTTCATTTTACGCCTATAGCGAATAAGGACATTTTTGCTTACTTTCACCCAAGCGAACACCCAGCAAAGTTTACGCATTATGTTATGAATCACTCTGTATATAGTATACAGGGTGATTCATAACGATAAGATGAAAGTCGCTGTAAGGATATCGAACTTGTTCCAGAAAAAAATATCCGAATAAATGCTTTTTCGAAAATCGTTTGTTTACGAGAGATAACCGTTAACTCCTTAATTTTTGATTTTACGGCGGTAATGTGTTAGGACATTGTTTATTGTTTCCACCTAAGCAATCACCCAGCGTAGCTTCCACACTGTGTTATAAATCACCCTGTATATAGTATACAGGATAGTTCACCACTATACGATCAAATTCGTTGTGAAGGTATCGGACATATTCCTAAACAAAATATCTAAATATAATTTTTTTTCAAAATCATTTGTTTACGAGTTACAATGAAGTAAAAAATTAAATATAGGAAATATAATTTTGAGACCTATGTATAAACGGATAAGAAAACTATTTTAACGTTTTTTAATGCAATTCAAATCAAAATGATTTAATATTAAAATAAAATAATAAAACAGTTACTGAAACACAAGACACAAATACAGAAAATAATTTATTCTATGGAAATATCCCGAAATATAACGAACAAGTGGTGTAAATACGTAATAGCAACGGTCACTGGTGGTTTTTTGTTTTTGTCTTATTCTATTGTCAGCAGGATCAGTCGGCTGGTCCGGGACCACCACGGTCAACCACCAGAGGACCCGATCATTGCCCCTAGCTCAACCCGCTCCCTACACAGATCACCCTTATCATCCCCCGAGAGCTGCCATTAAGCGCCCAAATCAATCCGCTAACTGTATGTATCACCAGGAGCATCGTCATCATGACATTCACGGCCTGCATTGCTTTCCGGAAGAGATCTGACATAATCAATAGATGTACACACAAAATTGTATTGGTGTTTGATCTCTGTCCGAAGATGTGCTGCTTTGTTTGTATTTGTTTTTAACGCTTTTTACTATATGCTTTTTTTATTAATAAAGATTAAATTATATTGATAAGATTTGACGCTTATTTTGGTTCTATAATAAAGATCAATTCATTTATATTTGCGAACCAACATACGGTTTCAAATCTTCTTAAATTATCTACTTACGCAATTCTTTCTAATATTATGCTTTTATCACCTTTTTTTATCTGAAGTTGATGGAATTGCAAACCCTCTTTGTTTATTTCTAGGTTTATCGACCAATAACACCAACACCAGGGAACGATGTGACAGCATGCCATCACGTGCTAGGACCACAAGTGAAGGCAATCACATTCCTTTCTTGAACCAACCGCGTTACCTTCTACCTCATAGGCCTATGTCTATCGGTAGTCCAATAACACCACCTTCAGCTGCCGGTTCTACTGATTCAGCCGGAAGTTCCACCAGCATAGATGATGAGCACTGGCACGATGCCGACATACTAGGGGGTGGTACTACTGGAGGAAGGTGTCCTCTTTCTTTAACACCCGATGAGCCAATCGTAGAGGAGAATGGTGAAGATATGGTAGATGGTACCCAGTATTTGTGCCACAGAGATGTGAGTTGTGTCACCTTTATTCCGAGGCAAACACACGCGACGAGATCAGATGATGGGTATGTCGATATGAGCCCTAGTAGCAGGAGTCATCCCCCGTTCATGTCACCAACTGCTAGTTTGAGTAGCGTTACATCAGGCACACCTTCTACCGATATAAGATTTGTCGAGTATATGCTAGAGAAGGTGCCATCATATTTGACAACTTCCGAAGATGAGGGCAGTGATCGACCGGCAAGAGCTTATTCGTTCGGATCCAGGCCTGAAAATGGGAAATACCGCTCAAATCACGGAGGAATTGAGACAGCTAGAGAGAGGGCTTATAGTTTCGGAGCGAAAACTAAGAGGATTCAAAATCGAATTTTACCACCGTATGGATTCCAACCGCACAACAACGGCGCAAAATCCTCCAGTGCACCTTTACTATTGAGCTGTCGATTGCAAGGCTCCCACTCCTCTTTGAATTCGTCGAATAACGATCACGTGGAAATGGACTTCTCCAAACCCATAAATACTAGTGGGGGTATCACTAATACCACTTCAAATTACGTCGATATGGGCCCAGGTTCCAAAACACTTTCGGGTTATGTCGAAATGAAACCTGGTATTCCCCCGGAATCGGATAAAAAGAAGCTGATACACAGGAAAATCTACGAGAACAATAACAGCAGACATAATCAGGATTACGTCGATATGAGTGCTGGTACTTCCCCGGGAAGATCGGAAAGTTATGCCAGAGCTAAGGAAACCGCAACGGTGCCCACACCAAGTGGATATATGGATATGAATTTGGGCCGGAATAAAAAGGATTTGAAAGGGAACAAAGCCGTTGTGTCGTCGCCTCTGTCAAAATCTCCTTTATCGCCGGCAAATCCGGGCGATTACATGGATATGAATTGCAATAACAGTAAACCGAAAATTAGTAGCGGTAGTAACACTAACGATACAGTACATTATTCCTCGTCGCCGGTGAAATCTTCAATTTCCCCGAATATTTTCGAAGGTTCGCCATCCTCCATCGAATACATAGACGTCGATTATCCAGCTTCGAACTCCTCCAATGATGGTTACGTCGAAATGACGCCGGGAAAGAGAGTGTCTTCTTCGCATCAACGGCAAACTAGTTTGGATGGAACCGATGTCGAGAATTCCGATTATACTAACATGTCGATCGGATCGAATTCGCGCAAAAGGGAAAGGAAGAATAGTCGCAAAGAACAGAAGATACGCTCCCAACCCATACAGATAATCCAAACCACCAACGCGCCGACGCAAAACATCCAATTGGCTAAGGGACCCGGCTCCTCCAGCAGCCCGTCGTTTTGTTCTTGGACCGGAAGGAAATTCTCAACAGGAACACCGCCTAAAATGTGTTTACCCCTCTCTAGTAGTAACTACGGATTATATTCGAGTTTACCAAGGACTAGATCGCGCCGAAATAGCCGCAGAGACTCTAAAGATAGCTCGACGTCAAGTGCTACCACCCCCTCTAGTTCCTCAACGTTATTTCCGATGAGTTTAAACAGCCCTAGTTCTCCGATCAAGGGGGAATCCCTGAGTGGTTCCGGTAAATTACCGCCAACCATCGGGAAGTACGCCTCAAACGATGATTACGCGGTAATGGATTTTGGAAGGGGCAATCGTGGGAATGCGGAGTCTGACTATGTAAATTACAACCCGGCAAAACCCTATAAGCGTACCCAAAGTGCCGATTACGTCCCTATAATGGCGGCCGGGGCTAAATTATCCAAAGAAACAACCAACCGATCGTCCGAGAAGCTTTTCCGACCGATCACGGAAACGAACGAGCGATCTACGTCAATGCACGGTTCGTATAGGTCTTTAGAAAACTTGAGAGGTTCAGAAGTCGAGTCGCCGAGCAGAATCACAACTTCAAGACCCGGGTCGACATCTAGCGAGATATCTACGTCGACCCTAATCGGATCTAGACCGCCATCTGTTGGTAACGACCCGACCAGGCCGTCCTCGACGACATCTAGTGACACCCAACTGTGTTACGCGAGTCTCGAATTGGCGAAAACGGAAGAAGATGGCAGTAGAAGTCCTAGGACGCTTAAAACACAAACATGTGACGGTGGTGGTGGGTCTGGTAATTCCGGAGGCGCTCCTAGTAACCCCCAAGAGGGGGAACCGACTTTTACCTACGCCAAAATCGATTTCGTGCGCAGCGGCGAGGGGTACAAACACAACGTCGCCCCCCAACAGTATCTAGGTAATAGTAGCAATGCGAAAGTGAAACATTAGCTTAATTTTTTTTTCTATTTTAATATTTTAATGATGATGAAAGACTGAAGGGTTGTCGTACCCCGGGGCGACTTTTGCCGAGCAAAAGCTTTGTGTGCTTAAGATAAATATATTGTATTGTCTAATTTGTAAAAGTAAATTAATAAATAGTAAAAAAAAATAAGAAATAATATTAACTATTATTAAATTAAAAATGCCATTAAAGACATTTTTAATTGCTAATTACTTGATTAAAAAGATTTTCCTATTGTGATTATTATTTTTTGTTTTTATATTTTGTATAATAATGTTTGTTATAATTGATGATTGTTTGTTTATATATTTCCTTTTTTTTAAGTACAAAATTAAAATCTGTTTACTGCATATAATATTATATTATAATTACTATAAAGAAAATTATTTTAGCGAAACGTTTTTTATTATTTTTTTACATTTTTTCCTAAAAAAACATTAAATTAAAATAATTAAAGGCAAACAATTCAAAATTATATTATGTACGTCTTGATAGAGATACAGTGAAACCTCTCTAAAAGGACTTCCTGTCAGGTTTACTTAGAAATCAATATTATAAATATAATTACATCGAAAACAACAAAAATTTCAGAAATTAAAAAAAATTTCATATTTGCCCAGAAATTCTAGCTTTGTAACGCGGCATCATATGGGTTTTTTAAAAATTTTATCAAACATACTATTGTTATAATACTAAAGTTTCGTAGCATTTTAGTTTTTGGTAGCATAATTTTACGACTTTTTGATTACCATCTTTAACGCATTATTATATCTTTGTATTGGATTTGTATAGTTTCTATTCTAGGTAGGATCTCTGCGACACTAAACGCTATTTTAGTCTGTCGTGTTCCATTTTTTTTATGACGACGATAGATGATCTTCATAATTCTGCTCCAAAATCTTCGCCACTGTAGTCATTGGCAGCGCATCCGAACCCTGTATTTGAATAACAATTTGTATTGGCGCAATGATCATACACATTGGCCATATTTTGTCTTACCCATTATAAGTACAAGCCGATTAATAATCCCATTCAGAATCACGTATGCTCGTTAATAGAGAGATATTTTTGGGCTCCAGGAGACAAATATTCCGTACTGTGTCTGGTCAAAGAATATCCGTGTAAGAGAGAATATTTTACTCAAAAACGAATACTTCTGCGGCGATTCGTTAAAAAAATGTCAAAAAGGGATGTTTGCCTAAACGAGTGTCCGTTTTAGAGAGATTTCACTGTATAACATTATTTTATTTAGATCACGATAAAATACACACGCTGTATCGGATTACTTCTCCCGTACAAAATCCACGTATTCCCGAAACACGTGTTCGGAATTAATTAATATTTTGTGCGGGAGGAGTAATGAGATAGAGGCTGTTTATTGTGCTGCCCCACAGTCCTTGCAATTTTAATAATAAAACATTAAAAGTTGAATTAAACAAATATTCATAACCACAACATATCATTGCAATTTTATCTTTATCCTGCGTAATATATGTACAAGCCTGTAGACACATGATACAAACAATTTTTTTTTTGAAGTAAATTATAGGAAAATATGTAATAAAAAATGTTTTGATATTTCTAAAAATATATTTTAAATTGAGTAACATGCAAATTCGGTTTAATAACACACAAATTTGGTTAACCAATGTAATTTCATTCATGATTTAATTGATTCAAAATCAGTGGGGGCTCATTCAAAAATTCGTAAAGGAAAAAAAATTTAAATAAACATTGTCGCTAAAAACAAGAAGACAAAAATTAATTGAACTGACCATTCAAAACATTGCATCGTGTTAATAAATTTTAGAAAATCATTTCAAAACTCAGTACTACTAATTACTATTATTTATTATATTATATATTATATATATAATTATATATTATTATATATTATATATATTTCATATTTATTATGTAAAAAGCAAATCAAAATAAAATTGGGTAAAATAGTTTCGAATGGTAGTGTATATTGCCACCTTTACTTTTATTTATTTAGAACACCCTCAGGGTATTGGGTATTTTAAAATTTAAATTTAAAAATAAACCAAACATATATCTATAGAGGTTCAAAACTCATCAAATTAAAAAAGAAAAGTATATTTTACAATTTTTTTTTTAATTCCGCAACGAGTCGCCTCTGTTAAAGTCAGGAAACCGTCTTTCTTTAATCGTTACAGATAAAAATTGTGTTGGAAGTATGGAAAATTATAAAGCATGTTTACAATTTTATATTCATTTATATGTTCGTCGTAAAATGTCGTATTTTTTTGGAAGACAGTGTATATACATAACATTTTTTAACACGAGTAAAGAAAACTATTATTTGCTTCTTTATAGAATGCCTAAGATATCTTAAAAATATCTTTTTTTATTAAAATCTTTCAAGTGCATATGGAAAAAGATGTACATATATATATTAAAACGAAAAACGTATTTACAAGAAAAACATTAAATTAATGACTAGGACTATTATTACTATATTATTATAACGCTTGTAAGACAAGTATAAATAAAGATAAAAATATAAAATAATACATTTTTATATGTAATATTACTCCTATAGCTTTTAATCTAAATGGTAAATTAAATATTATTCTGTATAAAAAATATAAATACAAATAAGAAAAAAAAAGATGCAGTTGAGACATTTATATCTGTAGTAGTTGGTGTAATACAAATCTTTAATATTAATTTGAGGACAATTTGGTTGAAACTAGAGATGGGTAGTTCGCGAACGAACTAGTTCAAAGACACGTATCTTTGCTGAGACTCGAATGAACTAGTTCAGTAGAATTATCCTTAGTAGTTCGCAGTTCATCGTTCATTTATTACCATTATTACTACGCATACTTTAAATTTATAAAAAAATTGTTAGTTGCATATCTATTACCATATATTTAACTATATTATCTGTAAAATAAATCAGATATATGTACATATGCAGAAAAATACCAAATAAATAAAAGTAAAACCATATAATGAGTAATAGACAATTCAAAAAATGTCGATCAGTCGATCCAGTAATCTGAAGTGAACTAAGTGAACTACGAACTAACTCAAAGATGCAGTTCAGTAAGATGAACTGGAACTAAAGACACGTAACCGTTAAATGAACTGAACTGCCCATCTCTAGTTGAAACAAATAGAACAGAGTATATATGGATATAAATCTTATCTTCTACTTATAGAATAACCCCCGTCTACATATACCGTGTACCAACTCTCATGATTTTCTTATTTATGGATATTTCTAATAAAAATTCCTCATTTCTCAACAATTTCAGTTGTACCTATCGCAACACCAAGTAACCTATCACAACTTTACTAGAAATAAAATCAATTTGGATTTCTTATTAAACGGAACACTGAAATACGTTTGCATATTTGGATTCTACCCAAAATAATCTTTGTAAGGCCATAGGGAAACATACGATTTGTTAATTTTCCTAACTTTTTTAATCGTCGAAATCTTTCGAATTAAAGAACTACATAACTGCCAAAGTAACTACAAATATTCCTGCATTAAGTAAAAAGACAAAGAAAATGGAAGTTTTTATGGGAAAATTGCCAAAGTATACTTACCATAAGGCATTGAAAAAATACAGAAAATAAAGGATTTTATATCACATACTTTTCTATTTTGATGTTGATAGCTCTAGGAAAGTTTGGGCGTCGCACTCTACATCCGGTCTTGGCCGCCGTCAAGGTCATAATATTTGTGCGCCAATTTTAAAATCTAAGATACAAGAAGTCTACCATCAAGAAAATAATTGGTTTTCGAATATAAATTATATACTTGCAGATTTATCAGTTTCATTTTTGACCGTGGGTAAAAATACATTTAGAAAAAGCACAGGTATTATAATGCAAATAAATTAATTCAAAACGCAAACACAATAATTCACGGCTTACAAAAATGATTTTAGAACTTTATGTATCCATACAATTAATTCTAAAGTGTGTCGGTTTTCAGGAATAAAGAGCAATCCTTCATTCAATAATATTTTAACTTTTCTATTTTAAAATCTGTAAAATTCAAGTTGCAATTCAAAACTTGGACCCGTGACACAGTCATCTTACATGGAAACGGCCTATATAAAACTAACCGTTAGGAGTGAATATTTAGTTTTAACAAGGGTTTTTGTTTAATTTCAATCATTGAATTTCCACTGTTTAGTGCAAGCTATACGCATCTGCTTTACTATTTGCTCCTTTATTCACTATATTGTAACATACAGGCAATATTCTTGTTGCGCCCTCTAGGGACAATATAACATATTATTGGATAGACATGCGCATCAATAGGTACACTTTTCCCTCCTAATTGTTGGTATATTACCGTTGTGGTGGTTACCGTTCTGTTTTATCTGTTTATTTATTGATACTGTTGAAGTAACTTGTGTGGCTTAAATCGGATAATTTTCCAGAAGTACCCATTAAAGAATACACAACCCGTGGAAGAGTAATTGAAAGCGCATAATACCCACCGGTTGCAGTATTCATAATTTTATCAAAATTACTTAAAATAAACCGAGTTCTTAGTCTGTTGGTGAAATTGTATCACACACACCTGCCAATTCATCCCTTCTGTTTATCGCATGTGTTCGACAGCTCGTCCTAGCTGACGATTATTGATTGTCAATGTGAAATCATTCAAATGTCAATCGAGACGTCAAAGATAGCCATGATCGGATGTGAACTCGTCGCCCGTTCTTCAAAGCATTCTAGATTTTTTCAACTTGAAAGATAAATGCGTAGAATCCGAACGTGTAAAGATATACAGGGTGTAATTTTATTTTTAAAAAAATGCTAGTAAATAAAAAAAACTAGTGAGATGGCCCCCAACTAATATATAAAAAATAAGATAAAAATAAAATAGATACAAGGGTCTCACTGTATTATATTTTTTTCTTCCTGTAGTAGACGGACATGAAAACACTGAATTATTATAACACAGTGAATGAAGCTTTATGTAATACATGATTATATTATATTATAATCACTGCTTCTACTACTATAATAATATTATTAAACAAATATATTGTAACATAATATACCTATAATAAATTTATATATGTTATTTATTACTATTAATTATAATGCAATGATTAGATTTAAAATAAAAACATGAAACTAAGTAAGATTTCTAAATAAAATAAAGTAAATATATTCTTAAACATAAAGAAAAGGATTGTGTGAATAAGCTAAATTAAAAAAAAACTAAAAATAGAAACCAATTGTATCTGTTCACGTGAAAATAATGCATTTATATACATATATATTTATATAGCCTGTATTGCAATTTTAAATTTAATTATTGCAGAAATTGCTTAAATAAAATACGAATTGCAATTGAGAAAGAAATAAAATAGCTTATTCAAAACAATGTAATTTATTTTACGTTTGCTATACCTATAGATATATATGAATAAATAATTTATTATGTAATTTACTACTGTACGATAAATATTTAAATTATTATTTACCTACGTTTTACCATAATAATTATTATTATTACACAAAAAAATTAATATTTTAGAACACCTAGTTACTACAAAGAGAAAGCTGAATGTTCACTATTGAAAATACTGCCGTACTATGATTACTATTATTAATATTATTATTATTGTAATTATTAATGAATTATACTATTATAATTATCCCTATTTATAGTAAATGTTTTTAGATAATTGTGTATCAAGTGTTACATATGCCTATATACATCATATTTAGATTAGTAATGCTCGTTAATATGAAAATTTTAAAAAGTAATACGAAAAATATCGACCGTTTGTACAGAAACAACAAATACACGATTGTATACATAAATATAAGACAACATATTCAAACAGGTGCTAATAATAATTCAATTACTATTTTTTATTAATATAATTTACAGTAAGTTTTCCAAACAATATAACAACTGAAAATACCGCTGTAAATACATTTATAAAAAAATTGATTTGAAAATAAATTTGTTTTTTCTTTTTTTTACGTTTATTATTTTGCGTTTCTAAAATTTAACATTTTCCAATAACAATTTGGAATTATAAAACATCCTTCACAATTTATTTTATATATTTCTTATAAATATATTTATATTTCTTTTTGGTTTTATTTACACCGAAAATATTTCAGCAAATAAGTGCCTTTATCACTACTACAATAGCAAATTATTTATTTATTTTTATTTCCCATACCAAGAAATAATAATTTATTTTTAAAATTAAATTTTCAACCTTTTTATTATTTTATCTTAGATTCAAAATATATCTGAGGGATCTATTTACCGTTACATATACACAGACTTTAGATAGAACTTCAATCCAGGTGCTTTTTACAGAAATTATATTTAAAATAATAAATTATTATAGGCAAGGATCTATTAAAACTAATAGCAAAGGTTCTGCAATTCCTTATTTGTGTAGATGATAGCTTTGTTCCAACACGCAGTTCGCGTACGGTTTGTGATCACGTGAATCAATGTAATGTAGATTGGAACGAACCATATCGCGAACTGCGGGTTGGAACAAAACTGATATTCAACACATGGTATCGAACTGTGCTTTGTGCCCTGATAATCTAAATATTTTTTGACAAGTTGACACCTTCCCTACTTTGCGAAACGATTTAACATGTTTTCAATAAAAAATGCAATTTTAGTTGTATAAATAGTTGCATAAATATATGCATATATATGGTAAAGAACTAAATATCCCTAGAATATTTTTGATGTCTCGCAATTGACAAATTTCTTAGATTACTTTCCTTATATTTAACCTGTCTCGTTTTGTGAGTACATTATGGCAGTTGATTTTGACGTGCAACAATTTCCAAATGAAACTCATCAAATGGAGATTTTAATGCTTAACGTTACTAATTTATAATAATGATTGCATCTTTGATTGAAAACACCGTATTTGTCGATGCAGTGACTTGAGTCATTACCACGATAATAAAATGCCCCAGTGCTCTGACGTCATGCGTGTATTACGTCAGTATAGGTAGGTGAATGAGCATTGGTAAACAAGTATAAGCTTAAGAAAATGTTGCCTGCATTTTAAGTATATTGGAGTCTTGGATATCCGATGAATCGAGCGAGGATTCTAATTACGATTCTGAATTATCCTTTACCTCTGACTAATTAACCACAATGAAGCTGTAAAAAGATATCGCTATTTAAACAAACACTTTACTTAAAAAATAGTATGGAAATACTTAATACTTCAGATTAAGAGTTAGAAGAAGCGACGGTATTTACTAACACCTATCTATAGTGACATCACGCATCAGCTCTGTGGCCTTGTTCTTTCGGTGGTAATGATTAAGTCGACAATTCTTGTTCTTGCAAGTGCGGAACTATGACCTGCAGCAACAGACAAACTGTTCTTACTTTTGCTTAAAGAATTTATGACAATTGAACACTGTTATGTCTTTAAAAACCTTCTTGAAGCAATACTGTCATTATTTTTACAGAAATTATTAACTAATATTTGTTGACAGAAACTAATCGACCAATACCACGCCACTTGCCCTTTGAATATAAGCATTTTTAGTGAAAATTTCCCGTAATTATATTGTAGCAACATATTCTGAATTCTATTTTAAGTCTGTATATTGTGCCATTTATGTAGCTTTATCGAAAACCATTTCAGACAAAAGCTTGGACATATCAAGGGTCTCTCAAGATGATGCTGTTGTGTTTATAACAGCAACATGCGTCAAATTCATTTTTTTAAATGGAATATGACATTTGTTTTAATAAATTCTTCAAGGGCACTTTAGTTAGGTATTTTGAAAAAGCAACAAAAGAATCAAAATTATCTATACTTAAGAACCATTTGGCAGTTCGTTAAATTGAAGAAATTCTTTTGATATTGCCTTGTTGATTCGTTACTATAGCAACGACAGCGACGCCATCTTATAGACGCCTTGATTGATTAAATTTGCCCTTGGAATAAATGGATATATAAAGAAAGGGAAAATATGAATCCGAATATAATCTAGAGAGAGAATTTAAACATTTGTTTTAATGACGTCTGAAAATTATAACAGGGTATCCCAAAATCTAGTGTAAAGGAAAACGTGCAACAATAACTTTTTGAACCTGCAACAAAAAGAAATTTATACAGAGAACCTAACCTGAAAATTATATACATATATATTGTATATTATTTTATTTCTAAAAATGTATTTTTCATGGCAATAGAAACAGAACAAGTATTTTGAATATTAGATCCAAACAAGAAATGGATAATATATTAGGGCTGTAGGGTTATAAAATAGAAAATATAGTGAATATTAATATACAGATTGTCACGACAGAGGATATAGCTATTAAATATGTGGAGGTTAAGTTAATAAAAAACGTGTGGACTTATGTTCATTACGACTTTCCGGCGATTTTGGGCCATACGATAACTTCATAATTTATCTTTTTCGTGGGCATTGTTTAAGATATATATATATATATACTTTGCGTTGAGACAGCCTGTATATGCTATTATTCCCAAAAATCTAGGGTTCATAATAACAGCTGTTAAATAACTATTTTCACACACATTCAAATCGTTTTGGATATACGAGATGCATCGGCCTTCAATTTATATATCACTTAATTATTAAATAATGAAATATTAAGTAAAATTAAAAAAATACACTTATATAAATAACGAGTAACTGACTAAAGAAGAAAGCTTATCATGGTAACATATTTATATTAATTAGTTAGAAATAAAACTAAAAACCAGATTTGTAAATAAAAACATGTAATGAAATATGCAAATGTGTAATCTATAAAACTTATTGTAAGCTTACAAAATTGATTTAGTAACAAATTTTGTTTTATTTATTTTAAATAGTGGATTTACAATATAGAAAATAAAGAAATTATAAAAAATTCAGTTACTATTAGGAAAATGTTCTATGAAAGATATTTTAACAGAATATTTGTGTATTTTGACGAAATTGTTTTTATTAAAACAATATTTTGCAGTAAGAAAAAAACAAAAATATTGGAATATTATATAGAGATATATAGATGTGTAATGCATTATATACTTTTATTTGCTTAATATGAGGTAATTTTTTTGTAAAGCTAAATAACTTCGAAAACAAAATTATTATAAACAACTTGACTTATGTGTTTATATTATTTGTAAAATGTATCCTAGTTTATTTGCCCTTTATAAAAGCGGAAGTAAATGTAAGAAGCATCTGTAAATATTAATGGAAATAAAATAAAAATCTTATTATACATAATGCATTGTTATAGTGTGTATATGATGAATGATTGTAGCGTTTGAATTTCCCCCTTACTATTTCTATTTTTGAAGTTGGCTATAAATACTTACCCAACGTCACCCAAATTGTATATCATAGGTGAAACGTAAAACAATTACAAGAGGTTCAATTTCAAAGATTGTCATTGATTCATTAGAAGATAATTACTAATTAAATTATTTTTGTTTTCCAATATTGATATTTAAATTCTATCTTAAGTAATTTTAGACTATTCAGTGAAAATTATTGCAAAACTGTGTCACTTATTCAAAATATCTGTTTATTGTAAAATTTAAATTTCTTGAAAACCCATATAAATTCAAGCACAAGTCTTCTTTTCATACTGTTGAATACGTTAGCTATGTAGCATCTCCGGCCTAATTCCATTTACAGCTTCTGTAATTGTGTTTTATAATTCCTCTAACGTATGTATACGGTTAGAGTAATATTTATTCTTTAAATAAGTGAGCATGAAAGAATCAAATGACAACAACCCTGGGAGAGTTATTACAAATTCATTTCTTTCAAAATCTAACAAGTATAGAATAATGTTAGATAACTGATGCATATGCATGTCTTATATAAAGCCTTCCTGGCATTGATATTAACTCCCCGCCCTTACTTGTTTGACCAAAAGAAATAAGCCTACGGCGCCGATATTGCTCCTTAACAAAATATTTCGACGTGCCAAAACACGTTACTTATTTTGAGATTATGTCCAGAAGTGCTGGTTTACGGCTATCTTTGCAGAGGTGGGGTGGGTAACTTCGTCAAAACATACGGTTTAGGGTTGGCGCCACCGTGCTTTGCTTCATTACTGGACTTCGCTCATAAGCACGGAAAAGGCCGGATGTTAATAAATAAAGGATAAATAAGGAATAAATTATTTCCTTTATCCGATATGGGAACTTTGCTCTTGTAAGCATTTACCAGCTAAAATATTTTTGCTTTTCCTATTCTTCCAAAATTTATAGTTTAAAAAGATTCAACTTGGGTTAAGGTATTTCTGTACTGGATTCTTTATTGTCCACTTTACTCTAATATCCATTCACTTGAAGATCCTAATTAACTATAGTATGCCTATCATTTTTATAAAAGAATTAATTTCTTGTCTAATCGCTAATCATCATCATACTGCATTTGCCTGTTATTAAAAATTCATTAAAAATACATTATTTGTAAATTTATTTTGGGCAATTATTACCATGAGCTTCTGTGGCAATAATCGCCTTTGAGTGCTTTGCCCATATTTTTCCTGTACACTATTGTGTGTTCTCTGTTTTGTTTTATACCAAGTTCTGTTCTGAATATCCTGGGAAACAGTGATACCCATTATTATCTGTTCCTCTGACTTTTCTTTTTGGAAAGAAAGTCTATACTGGTATGATTTATCTCTTCAGCTTCTATGCGTGCATGCAAGTCTATACTTTCCTTCGAACAAGTAGAACCTGCATTTGCCAAACTTTCATTTAGCATATTGTAATACTCTTAAACATAACTGCTGTTAATTACTGATATGAAATTAATAATTTAGTGACATCTTACCTAATTGTTCATGGTATAGGTTATATTTCACAATTTCAACATTAGTCTGTACCTGGAATTGATTACTTCAACTCCTACTACTATAAACGTGTTGACACTACTATACATTTATCTATGGTTGACATACAAAAAATTAGGTTATGCATCAGAGGTCTATGTCAAATTTAACGCCGTGGCCCACGCGTGGTCAGGTGCGAATAAGCAAATATCAATAACCTTTGTTAGACAGAAATGCAGACGTTTTTTTATGTCTGTGATATGTTGGAAACATAGCGGAATCCGTGTAATATATATGATCTAAGAATGTTAGTGGAAAATTATCGTATCAAAGCTCATAACGTCCGAAAAAAGAGTGTAGTGGAGGCTTTGTTGTACACTAAAAGAAGAGTCTGTTCTCAGCTGTCCCCTCTAGACTGACATGAAAAAGACGTCATTTATGGGCCATTACCATTGAAGGACGTCTTTTTCACGTCGGTCTGTTAGGTGAGAAAGACCGCTTATCAAGATATCTTTTACGTTTTCAAAGATGAAATGAAGCCTGATTGGCAATTGTGGTGGGACGAGACCACTGTGTATAAGGGCAAATACTGTAGGAGGATTCAGGGTCAGGTCAACTGCACACTCTGATTTTATCATGTCCCATTCAAATTCATAACAAGAATTAGTAGAATGAGAATTGGACATTGTCTAAGGTAGTCTCATCTTCATAGAATAAATGTTGTGGACTCTCGCCTATGTTCATGTGGTGAAGCAGGAACATTGAACCATAGAATCTTTAATTGTTCTGGCTTTAAATCAGCTTCAGAGAAACTTATAATATAAATGGTTATTTTCCTGATTATGATATAGTTAACCTCCTAAGCTGCACAAATAAATAACAAAGATATATAAGGTCGCCTTATATCTTGAGAGAAAGCTAATAAATATACCATCTTTATCTATTTACCTAAACTCATAATCAATTCTCCCATCCGTCACAATTTAGCATTGTCAAAATCTTGTCAAATATCTAATGAAAACCCATATACACAGAAATTTGTTCTGCCAAAAATGGATACACCCTACAAGTATTTTTGTGAAGATAATTTAGGTGATTGTACGTCTTTACCACCAAACGCAAACAGGGTTTCGCCAAATAAACCTACCGGCTCTGAACAGACTTTCGAAACCTATAGCGAAGGCTGCGTTAATACAGTACTGGTGGATAGCAATGACGGTCAAAACCGAGAGGGATCAATTAACGATGGAAGCAGCAGCCATTCTTATATTTCCGGCACCTCTTGGCCTGATTTTGACATACCCGGTAAGATCAACATACATATGTATGAGATATTAAAGCCCGGCTTATTCCTATTGATAATCACCAATGACGAATTCATTCTGGTTTTTTAAATACATACAATGCAGTCATGAATTCACATATGTACACCTTCAGTCGCTTTATTTTGATTCGTTGAATCCTTAAGGAAGTTGGGGTAGTTATGGTTTGGAGAGCGATCCGTGGAATGATGCAGAGAAACCCTGCGTCCATTTTAAGAACTATGAAGAGATCGAAAAAACAACTCGGGAATCCCAGGGAATATTGACTGACCGCATTATAGCTAGCTGCTCTTCGTACTTGGACCGGTGTCCACAAACTGGGAAATATGTTCTGTGTAAATGTGTTCTGAAGCAGAAGGTGGTATTTTTTTTAAATAAACATTTATCACTTTCTTTTAGAGGCGGTCTCAAAAGTAATTCAATTTCCATTTGATTTTGTCAAAAATTATCGTAACTACTAAATTACAATTAAAGAAAACACCTATTTTTGGGCTTAAATGATATTTTCTTCACGTAGATAACGATACATTTTCGTAGTAATACTACGTATTATTTATATAAAAGCTCTAACGAATTTGTAAGTATATACAAATGCTACCAAACCCACTGTTATCCATGTTAGAGTCACCATGCATGATAGACACATGAAACCAATTATCTTTAAGGGCGTTTGCATTCTCTATCTTCAGGAACGAGGATGTTTCTTTAACAAATTTTTATTCTGTCAGCTTTTATATTAGTTGTCAAAATTGAGTTTTAAAAGTGACCAACTCGATTTCTAAAATCAGCTATTATTGAAGATATGATAATTTTTACTATTTTTGTAGAATTTAGACAACATAGACATACTCATGTTCCACCATTATCTCCAATATTTGGATCTATCTTGGAATAATTTGACCAGCCTGGAACCCTTAGGACAACTACCGTTTTTGATGTACTTGGATGTTTCTCACAACATGCTCACAGATGTCCTCAACTTCAAGGCACCGTATAATTTGACCTACGTCAATTTCTCGCACAACTACATCGATATGATCCTGGACCTGTCAAGCTTCTGGTCGATAGTTTATTTGGACATCTCCCACAATCAGGTTTTCCAAATTAGCGGATTGGAGACCCTCAAGTATCCACTGCTTTCATATCTTGAATATCTTCTTCTAATTTTTCCTGATTTCAAACAGGTATTTGAGGTATCTAGACCTGTCCTATAATCAAATCAAAGTATTAAAGGGACTCAATCATCTCCGATTGACCCATCTGAATTTGGCCAGTAATCATATCTCAACGTTCGAAGAGGGCTTGCACGTTGGCCTGAAGACGTTGCCGGAATTGATTGTCGTAAATGTCTCCGATAATATCTTGGAATCGTTACGATTTGTCGAAGGGGCTAAGCTCCTGCAAAAGCTCATAGCCGTCAACAATAAGATCAAATACCTTTACGAACTAGAGAGTCTCAAACCCTCGTTATATCTAACCGAAGTTTACTTGAGCGCTAATCCGATAGCTTCAGATAAAAATTATTATGAGGTTTGTCTCAATTGTATCAAACCGATCGTGCTACTGGATGGCGATTATGTTACTGCGGAAGATAAGGTGCGATTTGTCTAAGAGAAAGAATTCTTCGGCAAAAAATAAATATTCTTTATTTAGGTTTTAGCCAGTACGAAGTACAATCCCTCCCCGTTTATGGATAGCAGTAAAAACCATGCGGATCTTTTCCTGTTAGAGCAATTAGCATCTTGTGAAGTCAGCAATATGATTCTACCTATCACCAAGCCGCCACCACCCATGATTGTGTTAGTTGGACCTCCTGGGAGTGGGCAAAAGAAAATGATACAGGAATTCTATGAGAAATACAAAGAGTTTGTTACACCTCGATTTAACCGACACATCTTTCATTTTTGTTTCCGCAGAAACCTTTGCATGGTCATCAGCCATACCACCAGGCCTAAGAATTCCAACGAAGTTGAAGGTGTCTCATATTATTTTATATCGGCAGAGAAGTTTGAAAATATGGCCAAGAATGCCGAGTTCGTAACAGTGTCCAACATCCTAGGCTATGCTTACGGCTTCAGTTATGACGAGTTGATGAAATGCCAAGATCAAAATGTCGTTCTCCTGCTACACACTGATGTGGTAGGTGCCCTAAACTTGAGGATGAGAAGCCTCAGGCCGTTCCTGGTGCTAACGCTGTATCTCCAAAATGACAGTTACTACGCTCAGTTGATGAAGAAATACTACTATACTTACTGGTTATCACGGTATGCGGTCTAAATGTAAAAAATAACTTCCCCTCAATTATTGTCACATAGAGATTATAAAGCCTTGAGAATCATCAACGATTCTGGAAGGATCGAGTCCTCAATGAGCAGTGAAATAAGCGCCGACGTAGAAGACATATTGAGGGAGCTGATTACCAACCTGCCTTTGAAGGAAGGGATTCCAAGGCCGGGCACTAAATCATTTGTGAAATTCTCTGATTCCAGTCCTGCTTATATGAGTCACATTTCCTCTACTTCGCGTGTGTATTCAGATCACAGGTAAATGAGGAAAATAATTCAAAATGTAAGATTCTCAATTTTTTCTACTCAAGTTTGACAGAAACTGAGAGTGCTATCAGCGATGAAATGATATCCTTAATGCTGGTAAGTTAATGGGCCGATCCAAATTACGTAAGTTATGGAATGCTTGTTATATCTGTTAACACATTGTGTGCGGAACACGTACTAGTACGTTCCGCCGCGAAATGTACCCGCACTCAATATGTTAAGAAAAATAATTATGGAGTGGTGTGGGTCATACTTTCAATTGTAGCTATGTGAGCTGTACTTTACGGGGTTGGTATGTATTAAGAGTGAAGTTAGCTGTAGAAAGCGAGACAGAGTAATAAAGTTCGTAGTCCATTGGAGCCGCCATTTTGATGGGTGATCTGTCAAACAGACGGTTTTTAGATTGTCCGTGGATTGTCCTTAGTGAATTGTTGAGGTTATATTTATTGTTTGAGTTTGTTAATCGTGCTTTATTTTTAAGATTACTCTGTTTATAAATATTTTGTATAGGTGTTTTTTGAAGTAAATGTTTTAGTAAGTGATTCTTTATTAATTTGAAGTTGTAGGTAAATAATATTCACACCTTTGGCCTGTATTATCACTGTTTATGTTATAGGATGACTTGCAGTGCGCCTGAATGTAAAAACATTCGTAGACTATTATCTCCTTATAGTGACATCAGTTTCCATCAGTAAGAACTACATACAACCTAACTTCAACTTACCATATTCCAAATTTTCAGAGTTCCAAAAGGCAAACAATTTCACAAATATTTGGATATTTTTGAAAAATAAAACATCGAGTGGAAATCTACCTTGTTGATATGTTCGAAACATTTAAAATCGATTATATTATTATAAAAGGTGGAAAAAGACACATCTACGACATGATGCTTTGCCTACGTTGCATCTAATGGAAGATATATGTCTTAGCTCCCCAAAGAAAGTCAGAATGTCTGATGCGTCTGAGGATGTATTACTGTACGTTTGTTTTTACTTTTAAATAATAAAGAATCACTTACTGAAACATTTACTTCAAAAAACACCTATACAAAATATTTATAAACAGAATAATCTTAAAAATAAAGCACAATCGACAAACTCAAACAATAAATATAACCTCAACAATTCACTAAGGACCATCTACAAATCGTCTGTTTGACAGATCACTCATCAAGATGGCGGCGCTTACTCGATCCGAAGATCGCGCATCTTTAAGCTCATTCTATATATTATACTTGTCTATGGATAAGTTGAGCAATGTAATGTCAACAGTGTTTTTTTCTACGTTTTAATGTACATCAGACAAATAAGGGTATTCGGATATTCGTAGGTAAGGTCTT
>JARFOC010037142.1:0-25686 GCA_031763485.1 Osmoderma eremita
ACTTCACACACACACACACGATACACACGTACACAAACCTAATGTAGAGTGATACAATAGGCCTCAAGGCCGCAGTGCTAAGTCTCTGCATTAGAATACAAACAAAAAAAAACAATAACCTTGTTTATACACGGCTATTTTTAAAAGTGCGGTATGTAATCTTAAGAAAGTGAAAGTGAAAGTGAAAGTATCATGGCGGTTAAATTCTCTCCGCCTGGTAGATGTCTCTGAGCACGAATGATTAGTTCTATCAAGTATTATATTAATATATACATATATGGTGAATGGTCAGTCCCATGGGCGAAACGTAGATGTCACCAGTGGATATTTTTCAGACGGCCAGACGAATAACAATCACTGATACGTTGGTAGTATATACATTTTTTAATACATTCGCCTACAAAATGATTATTGGCGACATCTGCGTTTTGTCGATAGAACATCCACAATTCCTTCATTGTCAAATCCTTCCACCACACCTCTCTCTACCTGCATCTCTATACTCTCTGAATCTATACCATCATGATACAACACTTCCCTTCCCTTAACACACCCGTTTAATATTATTTGTTCCCTTTCCAATTTACCCGCATATTCACCCTTAGCTTGAAATTGAAACACATTACTACTTCCTAATGTAATCGTGAAATTTTCTAAATTTAATATAACATTATATTCTTTCAAAAAGTCCTACCCGAACACGATATCATATTTAAGTCCTGGCATAATTGTAAAATGTTATACTGTATGTGCGCATATTAATATCTACCATTGTACAAAGACATTTGTTTGTTTGTTGCGGAGATATATTTGTTGTACTGAGTGTAATAACTGTACAAGTTGGGTTGTCCATCTGCGTATTTGCATTATTGCAAGAATTTCGATGACCCTTACTAGTATCAAGATTTATGTTATTTAACGTCGGATTTGTTTGCTGAGTATGATCATTTTGACCAGATATATAATGATAAATCGAGTAACTGCTTTAGCATTTGGTTTAAACGAATGCAAAAGCGTATCAATCTAGGTGGGGAATCCTTTGAAAAGCAATAAAGCACATTAAGTCGATCTACAGCTTGCTTTTATGTGAACCCTCATATTAATAAAAAGTTGAAAGTTTAAGCATTCAACTGAGGTACGGAAAAGAAACTATCGGCACACATTTTACAAATAATGGAACAGAAAGATGTAATATAAAAAATATCAAAGAAATATAATAAATCTTTGTTGTTTTTCTTTAAAAAATTTAATACAAAATTATCAAATATTTATTACCGATTTTTCTATCGCCAACAGTTCTCCCGTTTGCCGTTAGTGGGCGCTATTTTCGCCCTGTTCGCGCTGTTTATGTTGTCTACGTTTATAATTTATACAACATCGATGCAATAATAGTCGATAAGCTTATGTTCGATAGAACACAATTATATCAAGGATGATATTTTATTTAACTGTACCACAAAATTGTACGAGACCTGTACAAGATACTGGAATTTCCAAACGTGTTTATCGATTCGATTTTGAACATAATCACTACGTTACTACGACTGTTAAACTACCGAACTACTGAGCATCCACAGTTAGTCCGAAAACTAAACCACCTCGTTATTTTCGAGGACTTACATTACGTTAACGGCGCCGTAGATCTGAAAATAAATAAAAAAAATGTCGAGAAAGATTCCCGAACGCAAGGATTTAAAACGTTCGAGGCGAAAGATAATCTGGGAGCTTCGAGAAAGGAGGATCCGTCCTCTTTTCTCGCCCTTACACGAAAAGGCAACAACGGAGAATTTGACCTTCGCTTAAGGAGTTAAGGTCTTCTTCTCGACAATTGCATATCATCAAAGGGGAAGAGATAAGATCGGATGTGAAAACGGCGCGAAGCGCGCAATAACCTCTCTCCCTCTAACAACTCCATATGTACGTTTCGACCAGCCGCAAGCTCTGCTGCGGCTTCATCTGTAATAGAGCGGGGTCGATGCGGAAGCACGGAGAGTATATTCTCACACGCGAAATGAGCGGGTGAACGGACGAAATACAACGGCGGGATTTCAGATTTCTAGCGTACGTGGCCGCCGCAAGTATATCTCTCTATCCTTATTCTCTAACGTACATACATTTGTGTGGGTGAATCTTTGTGTGTGAGAGCGCGGAGATTCACCACACATTCGTATACGTTTGTCGACGACCACTACGAAATAAGGGTGAAATGGAAGGTCGAACAAAGCGAGGAAAGTAAAAGGCGTACAAATGACTCGTTCTATATATCTACATATACATATATAGACATACATACGTGTACCTTCGCTACCAAGTTGTAACACATTGTATAAATGAACAGAGTTGGTTGGAAACAAGACATCACATTTGATCAAAAGTGGGTTTTCTTGGTTTGTACGCTGAGGGAAATCCGTGTAGCAAATATCAACACCGCGCGGCGCAGTAGTATGGATTTTGTAGTAAAAATAAATACTCCTGTGTATTTTCAACTACACGTTTTTCATTTTTTACTAACTGTTCTGCTAATATCCCATAGCGGTTTGTAGGTTGAATAGTATTTCACATAGTGGTACTTTGTGTAGCCAGCGCTGTTAAAATTAGACGTGGGAATAAATAATATCATGTTATAGTATAATTTATAGGGCTTTGCGTAGATATTTCCTATTGCACTTATAATTTCCCGGCATGCAGAATTACCGCGGAGCTATTGACTTAATAAAGCAACATGCAGAGACCTTATTGCACAAATTGAAGGAATATTAGTTAATGAGGGTGCGATTAAAAAATTCCACGTTTTATTACTGTAAGAACTTAATTTTTTTTTTTACTTTTATTAATATTTACTTTTCTTTCAGATTCTTTCCGCATTATCATTGTTTGCATCGGGAAGCTATCAACGAGGTGATGGATACAACTTGTTACATGCAGTAAGTCAAGCAACAGTTAGTAGATGCATAAAAACTGCATCGAATATAAATCTATGGCATTTTATGAAAGATTGGATTAGATTTCCGCAAACAAATAAACGAACAAATGAAGACCGAAGATAATCCTAAGAAAGGTATTGCGTGAATAAGCTTTAGCGAGAATGCACTTCAATCAGTTATTTTAGGTCTTTAAATGCAACAGGAAGGAGCTGGGAGTAATAGATGTGATAGGGTTGAATTCAGCGAAAATATGTTGTGAAATCGACTGAAAGTGTATTTACTTTGACAGTTATTAAAAAGATTCCAATTGCGGGAATTCTAAGTTTGGAAATAGCAGTCATAATAATTAAAAGGTTGGAGGAATTATACCTTAGTCACTTAATTTGTATACAAAGGTATTAAATTTGCAACTGCATAGATATTCTAACGCACGAAAATTACTGAAGATAAAAAATATATGATCAAATTAATTTAACATATGTTCTAATTCTGGTTTACCGGAAAACAATACGGGGTAAAAAGGTTAAAAATCGGTAAAATTGTTACAGCGCGCCCGAGTTTCCTATTTAAATGTTTGTCATGAGATGGCGCTTGCTACTAATTCGATAGCCGTATTTTGTGATAACCATATCGAATTTTGATGACGACACGTCCTATCGTTATGGCATAGCGATATCGCTAATTATTATAATTGCAGAATAGGGCTCCTGTCTTGTTTACAATTTGCCTATAATGTGTTATGAGTGGTGTGTAGCTCATTTCCTTTTGCGTCCTTTACTATTTGTAGTTGACTGTACATATTTATTTCTCTATTCATATTGATTGTTTTTATTGATTTTTTGCTGTTGCTTGACTGTATATAATTTGTGAGAATGTGGTGTTCGCCGTTGTGCTAATAATATGGGAACAAGTTTCTTTTCATTTCCAAAACAACAGGAAAGATAAGATATACAACATATTATGGTGTTATTCAGTTTATAGTTATTACAGCCAAGTACACACGTTTTTAATATATATACTTATTTTAAGACCGGCGTTTTGGGTGAAGTACGTTGCTTGGATGGATATAAAAAAAAGCATACGTCCACCAAGCTTATAGGTTTGTGTCGAAGATTTTAAAGAAAGTACGTTTGCAACCCTATCAAAAGGTGATATAAAGAAAAACTCGGTTCCTCCTAAAAAATCAGTAAACTTTGAAACGTAAACTTTGCACCCTAGTCGTGTACCTTTTCATTGTAGAAGAACACCAGCGTGGATAGACCTCTAAACGTGAAGATAAGCGAACAAGGAACACCTGGTGAGGCAGCTTATAAATACTAGTTATTATTATTTTAGTTTTAGAAGTGGAAGTAGCCAGCCATACCGTAAATATGCTAGCTATAGATCAAAGGAAAGGTTTGCTGATAGATTATAAAAAATATATTAATGAGTTAATGTGAATTAATATATTTGACTCCTACAATTATCGTCACCAGTAGTATTAAGCCAAGACATGTCTAGTTTCCGCGACAAGCAATTGTTAACCCATATTGTTAGGGTCTATTCTAGATAGGTATCTAAAATGTTTGTGATGTTTACGTTATACAGGGCGCGTATAAAATATTCCACCTAGTGCAATCTTTCGGCATCTCATCAGGGAGCTCTTAGTTTTTCATCTGAAGAAGATCCACGTCCTAGCAAGTGTTTCTGCAGCTTAAGGTAGAGGAAATAGTCGGACGGGGTTAGATCGGTGTCCTAACTGAACAATACTGAAATTTCCCAACCCTTCCTCATATACCCAATCCAACGATACCCTAGTCGCAAAAAAAATGTCAACATCAACTCCCTGCCTGTCCAAATTTTGGAAATGAAAGTCTTGGCCACTGCTAAAACCGTCAAGTTTTCTTTGAAAACATCTTGCCTGCACAACTTTTGATCAGATACCCGATTAGCTCAGATTCTGGGAATGCAGCGCGCTGGATCATACCTAAATCCCCATGCAAAATTATTAAGACGAATGCTTCGTATAGTATTATTTCATTTGAGATAACCGAAACTATGATTCGTCGATGTATTAACACTATGTATTTTCACTTTCTTGACGTTTTATTTGGTTCTTGCCTCCGCAGGGTCTCCAGTTTCCCGGGGATATGGAATAGATTCTGTACCCCATGTAAACTGCTTTGACTAGATTTTTATTGTCATGCATTCGTGTATATTTTTTGCATGATTGGCTTCCTTTGTGAAAGACTGTATCACCCTTTATGCCCTAGCTTTAAATCACTCAATAATTTTTTGAAAAACTTAAACATTGTATTACAGCTCTCTCATTACATAAATCAATCTGTTCTGTTCGTCGGGAACATTGAACTTATTTAAGCAAACTGTCGTTCGCCGAACCAAGGGGTGCGTGTATGAGCTGCTACACTTTAAAATGAAACGTCTTCACTCCAGGGTGTCTACTGTGCAACTGACTTTATTTCCCTACTCCAAGTGGGTTGTAGTAAACTGCATATATACAATCTTAACACAATCTATGAGAAAAAGCATGAATAATATTCTTAGATTCAACACCACAAGCACCTGTAGGACAGCATAAAACTTGCTAGTGTGATATAAAAATCACTACTAGAGAAAATCTTAAAAAGATATTCTAAAATCAAGAGTTTGTCATGTGCAAACCATATTTATCAAATATATAGAATATAAATATCACTCTATTTATATTTAATTGACATAGTGAGATTTAATATAGACGAACTTCACGCTAACACTCAATTTTCATTCGAATTTGGTTCAAATTAATTGATTGATAGTAGACATATCTACTTTTCAATAAACACACATCCAATCATATTTTAATATGTTATAAGCACGCGTATTTTGTGTTTACGTGCACATCAGTTGCGCGGAATATCCACAAATCTATATGTATAGTCTGCATACGTATATAACGATTCTCGGATTTGCGACTTAAAAGAATTTTCATATAGCTGACATTTATCCCATGTGCTTTAAAATGCCCGTAAATTTCTTTTGTTCTGATCAGATGTTATTGACAAATGTAAATTAGCTAAATTGTTATGTCAAAATACAGATTGGTATAATCTCTAAAGAGACTATACCAAGATATCTTTCGTATCATATACCTACTTTTCGTATACATACTCTTCAGAATATCTTAGATATGTAAATGCAACGGAATTAGGTAATCGTGACACGGCAGCATCCTTTTCGTTTATGCTAGGCCCCCACTTTTGAATCGAGGATCGTGAAAAGGATACGTAGTTGGTATATAGTTGCATTTTAAACAGAAACGTCCGAGAGAGTATGCGAACGTTGTGCGACACAGGCGTAGTAGTCGCCCAAACTTTTGATTATTATGAAACCGGAGTAAGTTTGAAGACGAAACCAATGAATATAAATGAAGTGATTGCGGCAGTGCACGGTTTGCCGTCGCCTGATGCGAAGCTAAATGCGTATAGGACGTTACTTCAATCGCGTTGTTAATTATTAGTTGACTTTGTGATACAAAATTAACAAGTAATCTATATACAGTATGTTAAAGGGTGCTATTGTCGAGTCTGTGTATATCGGGATTGTTCGTGGAATTGTCAGGGAGGCTCAGGGTGGCGTTATCGAAGTTTCATGTTTTTATTTTATTTTTATAACATCTTTATTAAAGTGTCTACACACACCACTTAAAGGAAATTCTAAATGACATGTATTTTAAGAAACGCTTTTGTATACGTTCCAGTGATAAGATGAGGTAAGTGTATACCGGGTACCAAATGATTGATGAGTATTCTAATTTACTTCTTACGAGCGAGCAATATAATGTTTTTAAAGTTATAGGGTTTTGGAAACTGCGACACGTTCTGACCAAGAAGCCGAAGCTCTTTAATGCTGAGCGTCAAATTGAATTAGTGTACTCCGAAAATGATAATTTACTATCGAAAAGAACCTCTAGATCTTTTAATATTAATTTTCTGATGGCACCAATATGATTTATTTGATATTGGTATATAATGGAGTCACGTAACGTTGTGTATGATACAACTGCACGTTTATCAATATTAATTTTTAGACCATTGTCCACACACCACCATATCTTAGTAAGATTTGATTCCAGTTCAATACAATCATCAATACTACTAATTTAATTATATACAGTCCAAAGATGCTACTAAATCATTTATAAAGTTAAGAGAAGAGGACCAAGATTCGAGCCTTACCGCACACCGGAGATAACACGCGGGGATAACACGCGTTCTACTGAAGCTACTTGAGGTATATCCATTATACACAACATATAATCTATCTTTCAGGTACGATGAGAATAATTTCACAAGATTGCAAGAAAGGCCAGAAGAATCAAGTTTCTATATTAAAAGTGAATGATCGATAACATCAAATGCTTTGGACAGATCTGTATGAATTACATCAACCTGTCTCCTGTTATCTAATTTTTCACTAATGTATTGAGTGATATGAACTAAGTTAGTTTGCGTCGATCTACCTATCATAAAACCATGTTGAATTTCGGAAATAAGAGACTTTACATTTCTAAAAATGTGTGTATACAAAAAGTGTTCATAAATTTTAGTAAAATTAGACAATATACATATAGGTCTATAATTAGAAATATTCGAAGTATCTGCTTTCTTGAATATTGGAATAATTCGTCCAAGCTTTCACAGTTGTGGAAAGGTGGAGGTTATTAACGATACATTAAAATGGTATGTAAGCGGTTATGCTAAGTGTGAAGCGCATTTACCTATGAGATAACTAGGAATATTGTCATGGCCTGATATCATTTTTAATTTTAAGTGTCTAATACTATCTAAAACTTCAAGCTCTGTGAAATGGTTGATATCAATTGTTAAACTTAGATTGTAATTTTATATTGAGTTAACTTGAAGTGACTCAAAAATGAGTACTAAATGCCCGCAATATATCCTGCGGATCTCCAAATTCCTTATTGTTCCAAGTCATTCGTCCAGGTATACGCGAAGAAGAGGTTTTTTCATTCACATAATGCCAAAAATGTTTCGGGTCCTTAATAATGCAGCGTTCATCTTTAATAATGTGGTTCTTGAATGCCTCTTTTATTTCGTGTTTCAATAGGGTTCGCAATTTGAAATCGTTATGATGCACATTGTTGTATGCTGTTGTGATAGAACGGAAGCGCTGCAAGACAGAAGGACATCGTGCAAGTCCATCTGACAACAGTAACTCCTAACACTCTGTATACGCAGGAACATAGACGGATGTAAATAGAGCTAGTGTGAAGTGGTAGGAAACTGAAGAATAGAGCATATCAAACAAAAACAAAATCTGTGCTCGTAATTTTATCTAGAAGAAAAGTAATAAAAAATATAATGGAGTTCTCTTCGGCTTGCACTAACAATAAGTCGACTTTCATACAACGACCGTGTAGTTTAAATGATGCATAGAGTCCAATATATCTTAGTAAGTACTTATGTCCTTCATGATTGTATGAGCTAATAATATTCATAGCGTCCGTGTCTACACCACGTACGTCACTCCTAAAATGATGTCGTGTAGCTCGATCAAATTACACGAGCGGCAATCGATCGCTTTCCAAATGCCACTCCACCGCCGCGACCACCACCCCACAGGGAAAATTACGAATTAGTCGCGACGGCGTTTTAAAACGCCCGATTTTTTCGATTCCCCTGTCGCAGAGCATAGAGACGTAAAGAACTCCGGAACCACCGCATCGGTGGCAGTTCTCCTCCCCGGGCTGAGCCGAGCCCTTTACCCAATTAATTTACATTAAATTTATCGCAAGTTAAGTTGTTCGTACACGATAAATTCGAAGATAACGGCATAATTAGCGACGCGGCCTGAATGATGAGGAAGATGGGGAGGATAGATAAAAAAAAAGCGACCGCAGTATAAAAAATTACTTATTCATTTGTCGTTTTAGGCGTGCGCGTTTGTTGGTAGTCGCGATACTAGACCGAGAGCCATTAATAAAATGATTGCGTTCATATACAACATACATACCTGACTCTTTCTAATTAATTCCTTTTAATTATTTTCGCTTTAATTCAAATTACATAGATTGCCATACAAACAGAAACAAATGTCAAAGACGAATATTAGTTAATTACTTAGTTATTGAAGCGTACAGTACCGCGTAGGGCTCTACGAGATATAGAAACCAATACACTTTATTTTTAAATTAAAATTTTATTAATGTAAATTTAGTTCACAAATATGTAGAGCTCACACACACTGTTAAAAGATTATTTGACCTAAAACTACTCCTTAGGGATGTTATAGCAGTCAGACCCAGAAATATAATTATCGACAACATAAGGTTTTAACCACACCAGTATATTAGGCAATTATACTAATGTTAGAACGAGTTTGAATGAATGAGATCATCACCAGCTAAATCGTATCATATAAGTAGGACGATCCCCCAAATTAATATTGCATACCACATATATAATATGATACACTAGCATAACTATGGCATACAGACTTCAGCGCTGTGAGATTTGTTACGGAACTTAGATCTTTGAGGCCATAACACGCAGTACTGAACCTGTCATATAATTGTGTAACATGTTCCGTGTATTTTAACTAATCGTCTGTAGATATATCTAACACTCTATAATGTCTATCAAAAGGTATTGTTCCCTGGTGTAATAGAATATTTTTTAAAGTTGAAATATGTTCGTTTATTTGAATAATACATATTTCATATTGTTAAGTTAAATATTGATAATAATATATAATATATTTGCAATTAGATTAGTACAGAGATTATCATACATTTGATAATATAGATGTATAATATATACATATGTTAGAAATAAATAAAATTGATATACAAAAATAACGAAAGTAATTAAAAAAAAAGCTAGAGGGTTCCCAGATCTAGAAATTACTCCATAGTGTAACACTCCCTCTGTATTAATAATATCTTGACTTGCTTTTTAAAGCTAGTCAACAAACCCAGTAGTTTATCGATTTCTGGGAACATGTTAATCGATTATAAGGTGTCCGTATCAGCTCTTTGTTGTTATGTACATAGGTGACTACAGAGAGTATATATGTACGGAATACAAGGTAAGTATATTCTGCATGTTTCGTTATATTCGAGGCTGAGAAATCTGATTGCTCGTTTTTGCATGATAAATATTCTATTAAAATACTACGCCATAAAATAGCCATAAATAAGCCATACTAGCTGATTCGTGAGTTGTTACCTGCTTCATTCTTTTTATTGCGAACAACGCAGTTGATAATATGTAGCATAGGCAATCAATGTGCTAATGCCAGTTCATATTAGTATCTATAGTAATACCTGGAAGTTTAACTTTTGCAAGTAAGTCACTTTTCGTTGTGAAACGTAACTTCTGCGTTTTTTTCCCAGATTTATTTTTAATTTGTTTGCATCATTCTTCAAAGTGTTCGTGATCGGTGCGTTCCTAAATAAGTTATCGGTGAATGTCAACAAATGCAAGGTTATGATCTTCTCGCATAAATCTAATGCCCTATACATAATTATCACACATAATTATAAGTATAATAACCCTGTATTGAAACGAAATTATTCTATCAGCGATCTCATACCTCAGATTATGAACGCAAGCATATGTTTAACATCTACAGCGATGGGCTTAAAATAAATTTTATTGTCAGGTCTACCAGAAATTTTTCTTACACCAACTGCGCATTATTTTGTATTTGTTCAATCTGAACTGGAATATGCAATCGCTATCTGGTCCCTTTTGGTTGGATGCTACATATATCTTCTTGAACAGGGTCAAGCGCGATTTTTTAAGTACACAGTTACAAAAGCCACAGCGTCTATCCATTTCAGGGATTCAATCACGCACTTCTAAATATATTTAGCATGAGCTGTCTAACTACTTGACACAATTAAGCTCATTAAATTTGTTTTTAATTTAATAATCGCGCTTAAGCGTCATCCATACTTCTCCAAACTCATTTCAGTCTTCCACCTGTATGTCATAGATTATAGCTTCGAATACGTAGTTCGAATATTATTGCGTTTGCTTATTCCGCTCCCTCCTTCGACCGTAGAGTACCGTATAAAGGAAAGATAGGAAGGCAATAAACGTCACTTGGGAAACGAGTGTACAAAACGCAGTTTTCGCAGCGACACCGTATCGCTCGCTTCCCACGTAAAATATTCAAGTTCCCGGAGAAGAGTGACTCTCTTTATCTCGCTCTCTCCTTCTGCTTTGTTAATTTATAACCCTGTTCTCATTATCATATACTACCTAAACTAACGGCGAAGTTGGCAGAACCAAAGGCGCCCCTTACATTTCCGGATCTTCGAATTCGCTAATTATCTTCCGCCATACCCCCAACTAGGCGTCGGTATATAGTGCTTCTGCCGACGTACGACCAAAACTTTCGCTCCGTTATTGAATTTCCCCGACGCCGCCATTCAAATCGCATCTCGCAGGGTTCGTATTCTAATAGTAGTCGTATTCGTAGTACCCTAATACCTACCAGCACCACGCAAATACGACTACAATAAATAATCATCCTAATGCATCACACACATACCTCGTTCGCTAATTTGCAAATGCATCCCGAGAAAACGCGAGCTGTTGACTACGCGGCTTTTCTTCGGAGGAGGCGTCTACTTGCTGTTGTCGTCATCTTGTCATCGCTTGAACCTAGCGAAGACAAATAACACATTCACACTGCGCGATGGGAAGAGGCACTAACGTGCTGTAAATTCCGTCCAAATTTGAATTAACAGAGATTGAAGAGAGTATGGCGTATTTAACGTATTCTCTCCTAAAATCCCGCGAAAATCATAAATATTTTACGGTACATTTGTCTCGCGTCTACGCGGCTGGAAACTATTACTGCAACGCGAAACATAAACATGACCTTACGGCCAGTGGCGCCGTAATCATAATTAATGGAGGAATTACTCTTTCCTCCAGTATAGTAGATACATAGACGTATGCTGTATACTGTATACCTTACCTAGACGCAGACAGCCGGGTCTATCTTAAAGCGCAGACCGAGAATTGTGCATAGATCGCGTAAAATATGACGCCGTGATCTCTCGCGGGAATGGGCGCGCTATAAATCTGTCCGTCGCGTCGCCGTAAATACGAGGGAATAAAAATACGTGTTGCCTTTAGTAGGATCTTCTTCTTCGGATAACTGCATACATCCAGGTATAAAAAAAATTATGTACCGCAGCGATGCCCAACTCGCCCGCTGTTGTTTAGGGGTACACGACAGAAAAATCAAATAAAAACAAACGTTAATTGAACGCACTGAGACGTTAAATGTTCAATGTGATTTTAAAGCTAAAGTAACTGTCGATTATGTTTATGATGCCTATGGTTATGCCACTTTTTTAGATAAATTAAGTAAAGAAACGTGGGTAGACGTCATGTCTGCATCCTCAGTGAATGACGCTTTTGTTATTTTTATAAATATGTTAAGATATTATACTGATACTTCTTTTTACAAAAGGAAAATTAATACCAACAACGCAGGCCGTAAGGCTTGGTTAACCGAAGGAATAGTAATCTCATCCAGAAACATTAACAATATTTATCAAACTGCTGTAATTTCACAAAGTGTACATGACTTAGAATACTACAAGCGGTACAAACGTATCTATAGGTACGTAATAAGCTCTGCAAAATAAATTCATAATGATAGCTTGATAAATAAATCACAGAATAAGACCAGAACAGCTTGGAATATGATCAATATTGCTGTAAATAGGAAAAGCGAAACGACGCTCAATAAGATCGTTGGTGATGACACTACTGTAGAGAATCATTATGGGATTGCAAATATCTTCAACAAATATTTTACAAATCTTCCTAACACTAATATTTCTGTTACTAAAGGCAACCACTTTCTAAAATCTAGTGTGCAGCCCATGCCTTTTGATAGTGTAAGCCCCAACCTCGTTTACATTACTATAAACAGTTTACAAAACAAATATTAAACTACTTCAAGCTTGCGCAAACATTATAAAAGATATTTTAACTAGTCTCCCCAATTGCTCTCTGTTTTTTCCAGAAATATTTAAGACAGCGAAAATAGTTCCTATATTTAAAAAGGGTTATCCACATCAAATGTCTAATTATCGACCGGTTTCGATTTTATGCACCCTATCCAAGATTTTTGAAAAAAATGTGTTTGAACGTATTTATAGATACTTAACAAAATATAATATACTTCATCCTGCTCAGCATGGCTTCGTCAAGGGAAAGTCGACGCAAACGCCGTTATTCTTGTTTCTGACAAGAGTCTACAACAACTTGGACAATGGTGAGAGATGTATGGAATGGAGTCATATGGAATACGAGGCACCATATATAACTGGCTCGCGTCATACTTGTCTGAAAGGAAACAGGTGGTCCTAGTCATTAACAATATCTCTTTAGAGCAGTCGGTACTATCTGGAGTGCCGCCAGGATCAATACTAGGACCACTACTATTCCTGTTATTCAATTGCTTGCCGTTTTTTTGTAATATCTCTTTCAATTATCGATTATGCTAAACATTTGCGACGACATCACAGCGACAAATCGGTGGCCCGTGGCAGTTGTATTATGCGTCTGCACTATATTTGCTTCGTATTTCATTTTATTTCATGCATGTGACGAAGCCTAAAGCTTCCTATATAATCTTAAAGACAGTTAATGCACTGGAAAACACCCTCACCACCAAGAAAAAGAATCTGGTTACAACAAGGCAAGATTAAAAACTATTCCGTGTGTAATTTTAGGAGAATGGATTCCAGAAGGCATTTAATCATTTAACCAACATTATTGTGAGCAAATTTTGCCAAAGCTGAGATAAGGAGTAGGAAAAAAAACGGTAGGAACTATGGGAAAACGTTCCATTCTTCGTTAGGACGTTAGTGCTTACACACTACTTTGCGAAGCAGTTTTTGACTGACAACACACCCTCGATATTCGCCCGACTTAGAACCGTGCGACCTTTATCTTTTTCCAAAAGTTAAGTTAGTACTTAAAGGGACAACTTGTTCTTTAGCATAGTTTTTAAATTTTAAAATTATAGCTAACATACCTATTATTTAATTTGGGCACTAGTTCCCTTACGCCTAATCAAACAAGGTACAACTGCAGAAGAGCGGGATTCTACTAAATTGCCCCTCCCTCTCGCACACCGCAATAACTATGTTTGACAAAATACATCTTTCCAACTTGTCATATGTGCGCAACGCCAAATCACAGATCATGTGTGGGGAAATGTTAATACTATAGACGAGTCTATCTGACCATTAGGTAGGGTAGGAGTACATGCATATAGTATAGGTAATAGTAGTTTAAAATGTCTAATAAATGCGAAATTAAATAAATTACATGATTTGTTTAGATTACCTAAGAATTGACATATGTTAGTTATTCGTAGAAAAAAATTCGGCAATCGGCTATGAGGTCATGCATTCGCCAAAAGCGCTTGTGAATTATGTACAGCCTTTGTGTTAAATATATTTTACACAATCCAGATCGAGCAGTTGTGTGAAATGTATTACTTTGCTGTGTAAATTTTTAACACAAACATTTTCATCCGCACACAAAATTGAGTGAATGCTTAAAATTTTCAATTGTGTTTATGATGGGTTGCAACAGCTAACAGAAATTGAT
Organism: Osmoderma eremita; assembly: GCA_031763485.1. Taxonomy (NCBI): domain Eukaryota; kingdom Metazoa; phylum Arthropoda; class Insecta; order Coleoptera; family Scarabaeidae; genus Osmoderma; species Osmoderma eremita. The sequence goes on from JARFOC010037142.1 coordinate 14,576, forward strand.
TTCCTCCGCGCCTTCGACAAGTTTAAAACAAGATTGTAGCGATGTAAAGTGCAAATGGCGAATATATTCATGGGGACAAATATTAAAATACTATAAATAAAGATGAATTATTTAATCAGTCTCGTTAGTTAGTAGTATAGCATGGCGTAATCAATGTTATATTCATTTTACCAACTTGCCTTCAGCTTCATTATATTTATTTTGTTATTTATTTTGCTTCTGTTGCTTCTGGATCGATACTGGTTTTTTTATGTTTGTGTAATTAATAAAGAACACACATTTCCGGTAATGAGCCTCATGTTGCCTAGGTACACACTAGACGAAGTATCGATCGGATACGGCTTTTCATATCGCTTAAATATCAGATATCACCGACGCTAGAATTAAATTCTAATAGGACGCGACTCCGACCCAGTCAACCGACCGAGTTGGCCGTCCCGTATAATGTTTTAATGCGGAAAGGACGGATGGGTATCGTATGACGCGACAGAGCTAATTAAATATACGCTGGCGGAAAAATTATGCACGGACTGGAAGAGCACCTTTGTACTGCCGGCGCGCTGCGGTCGACCATAGCGGGGACGCTACCGCTACGACGAACGCGGGTCGTCCTCTTCTGTGCGACCGGTGGTGCTCTTTATTAACGCTAACGCGCCGAATTCTCCACTTCCGATATTCGCCGAGCCCGTGAAATTTAATATCGCCACTTCTAGGATACCCACTCGGGAAATTTATGGGTTTCGCAACTTATCCCACTCGTTCTTTGGGCACTTCGTAATTACATTTTTAAATATCGGCACGTCCTATAATAAATTTCGGTAGAATAATTTCCCGCGATATGTTATTATTAAAGGTCGTCGATTTGTTGTCGACTTATCGCCTTCGATTCAAAATTATTGTTGAGTTGGTAGAATTTTTAAACGAGGTTTCCCAAGTTTCCTAATTTTACTAAATTATTACTAAATCTAAAAAATCTCTAGAGACTTCTCAATAACAATCGCATACTTGGTAAGGTCTTTGATAATGCCAAAGGAATCACTAATCCCCTTGAGATTGTAAACAGCTTTGCCACAAGATTTTCAAATGCTTACCAACTGAATGTTAAAACAGTTTATCCACCAAAATGAACTAACTGTCCTTCTATCACTTTCCCATTAGTTTCCCAAGATGAAGTGATACAAACAATGCCTCTTGCTAATAAACTTCTGTGTTTACTTCTCACCGAGCTCTTTATATGTTTGCTGGGCGTTGGTTTTACATTATCATTGCCTTTCATTAAAGACCCAAGCCCTTCCTCATGTATTGAAATTGGTTACTATTTGCTCAGTTTACAACCAAGGAGATAATTGACTTCCATCTAAGTACCGTTTTAATATTTATGTTAATATTTATACCTTAATAAATGTGTTATGTTTCGTATAACGGTTTTCAACCAACGGAGAGTACATAGGTAGATCGGGTGTTACGCAGGAATCTAAGTTCGGACCACTGCTACTTAATTTATTTATCAGAACATGTGCTGTCGTCGGTGAGGTTATTATCACCGACGACAGCACATGTTCTGCCCTGTCATATGGTGATGATACAAAGGCATATCTTGATCTAGACTGATAATGTTTTTTTTTTTTTTGCAGCAAATCCTGGATTTTATTGCTGAGTAGTGCTGTGTAATATCAGCAATTCTTACGTTACTGCATACACTCGCTCCAAATGCCGTTTCCCTTCCTCTTACACTATGAATTATATTGAGCGAATGTCAGCTTTTAAAGATCTTTGTGTGCTTTTCGATTATGTTCTAGATTTCAAGCGGTTTATTGCACGCTTTAGATTTTGTTAAGCGAGGGGTTACGCGTTTTACGGACATTGAACCTTTTAAAGTCTTCTATCCCAGATTTGTTATCAGCGAAATAGATTACGCTGTTACTGTGCGGTATCTAGTTTATGGTTACAATCAGTGCTAGAAACCTCACACATGGGGTATTCTTTTAGATATGGTTCGTTTTGCAATAAAAATGAAACAAGTAAAAATTTACCAAAAACACATTTGTCTTCTGAATACACATCCAATTATATATTTTTCAATATAACTTCCTTGCCGATTTAAACACCTAACGAGTTTTTTTGATATCCTCCTCATAGAATTCTGCCTCCTGAGATGACAGCCAGTGACGAAGCGCTTGCCATCCAGGAAGGTCTTTAGTTGTAGGAAGAGGTCGCCAGGCGCAAGGTATGCACTGGCATGATGGTTGATCGAATTACACCCAGCCAAAAGAGGTGATTAGATCTAGAATATGAGTCGCAGTATGAGGTCTTCCATCGTCATCGAGCAGTGCGACACCATCTCACAGAATTCCACAACGTTTGTTCTTGATGGCTTGACGTAGTTTTCGTAGGATCTCACAATGTGAAGCTCGGCTAATTGTTGTTCCTTGCGGCATAAAGTCCACTAACAATACACGCATGTCTCAATACACATCTCGCGATTTGAAAGTGTCTGTTTTGCTTTAACTCTGACTGGCGATGATGTGTGTCGCCCCTCCATTGATTGTTGTTGTGGCACACACATGTCTCATCTCCTCTGAAGATATGACTCAATAAGTCATCACTTTCCTAATTGTAGCGGGTCAAATCGGTTGAAGGACTTACCAATCTTTTCTGTTTGTGTTCCTCAGTCAGCAGTTTAGAAACCCATCGAGAACACAATTTCTTGTACTCAGATGCAATCGTGGACAAAACTGACAAAACTTAAAATGTGTGGGAGTTTCGAAGAGATATTGGAAATTGATTATAGATGCCCTACCAGATCGCGATTAATCATGGATCTTGTCCCCACCTTCATTGAATATCTCATCCATGTCGCACTTTACTGTCACTCGTTGCATTATCACCGTATACTTCACATATATATGTTTGGCGATGCATATTCGCAGCTTGCATATTTCTTGCGGAAAAGAATCGGATGAGTGACTGTTTTAACAGTTGGCGAGATCTCAATTTTCTTAAACATTTTAAGGCCACCTTACGGACTGATAGCGGTTATGTAATACCTCAAAAATTATAGTTTAAATAAAAAGTTCAGTCAGATTGTCTGATTCAGCACATATTTACCTATAACTTTCTCCTTTATACTTTTTTTTCTAAAGTCAATAATAACAGAGCTGCAGGCACCAAGCGAAATAATAAGAACAGTTCTTTCGAGATACCTGATTAACCGTGATTTTTTTCCCAAAAAACAAAAGATTCATTCTATTGAGTTTGAAAAACTGCAGTTCTTTCCCAAATTGATCGCCTCTCTATCTTTCGAAATAGGAAAAAACTCACTCTGTATATGTATATATGTAACTGGATTCGTCCTGTTGGGCATTAAAGCAATGCATACGAATGAATGGTTGGCTATATAGAAACGCTTTATCCCTTTACATTTCCTATCAACAGGTTCCATATACGATGTGCAAGAACATGTATAGGTGATCCCCTATTGCTGTCACTAAAACGCCATTTATCTTCTTCTATTTCTCCCATTAGATAATCCTGATCGATCTTTCTCTCTGCGAATAATCCGGGCAGTGTTCCGCCCTGAAGTATTTATAGATTTCTTTCTCCTTCTTTATCGCTTCCGTTTTACGAGTTGAATCTACGTGGGTACTACACAAACGTATATGCGCGAATTAAATAAAGTGGCCGAGTCGGAGGTATTTTAACGAAGATACGCTCGAGATTATTTCGGAACGAAAATTTCTCCACCGACATAATTACAAAAGGGAAATAAAAAAAAACTGCCAGAGAGGGAGTTCGCAGTCGAACGGATTCGCGAGAGTTAGCTAAGCGCGTATTCCGACTACATTTTATTTGTATTCGCGTTCGTAAACATGTAACGTAACTGGCGCGGTGGTCCTTACGTATACCTACTTCTCCCCTTAAACGCTACGAACCGGCTCCATTAAAACGGAAAGCAAATATAAATAATTTTAATTGAAAACTCACCCAAGAGAAGCATATAAAAAAATCGGGTGAGGATTAAAACCGTTTCAGAGTAAATATTAATTTTCGGGCTGACAATTTAAATGAAAATGTAATATCGAAACGCTCCCGTCTGGCGATTTCAATATACCATATCCGGGTCCCGCGGATTCTAATAACAGAACCGTCCTCTGTGGACCAGCGACGATTTTCTATGTGGCTTCTACTAGAACGCGTATAAATTGATGGGAGATCGGAGGGTGAGTGAGGGAGAGGAAAGATAAGAAGGATAAGAGAGCGTTTCGTGGAGAAAATTTCTCCCAAAAACAACGCTTCCTAAAATACTCTTCTCGTTCCTTAATTTGTCGAAGATTTTATCGTCCATAAATTAGTGAGTTCGACATTACGAAGTGAATGATAATCAACGTGTGATGATCGAACGAAGAACCACATATAATAATAATAATTACATATATACACCGAAAGGTAGAAAATTTCAGGACTACTGAATTATATCTATTGTAGTTATTTATTTATCGTGTGGCTTTGACACATGAAAAATTACATAGTGTAGGACTTAATATTTACAGTTTGAAATCTTATAAACAAACCTCTAGATTATTTATGCAATCTATCGTCTCTGGGGTCGCCAGTAAGAAGTCCTTTGGTTGGCCATCGTATGATCTTTTGGGGCATTCCTCTGTTATGTGGGGGATGGTCTGTGATTCTCCGTAATCACATAAGTGGGATGGTTGCTTACCCCACTTATGTAACAAATATCCACATCTGCCATGTTGGGTTCTAATTCTGTTTAGCGTTGACCATGTTTTGCGTAAGTCGAATCCCGGTGGTTTTCGGGTGATACACGGCAAATTATTATTTTGTTGCCCAGTTCATTCCTGAGTCCGTACGTCTATAACCTTGAACTCATCTTCCGCAGCAGCTCCTGCTGTTATTGTTGGTAATGTGGCTTATTACTGGCAGCCACTATCTTCTGTGTATATGAGCTGTTTAGACAAACTGAGGTACAGTATTCAGCGGTCGAGAAGACCAGGGCCAGAGCAGAAGCACGCAGAGTGGATATCGATGCTCACCGGGAACTACCACATATCTATTTCTTGTCTCCATTTCTTCGGCTGTTTTTGTTAGATGCTCTCTGAAAAATAGAGTTCTGTCTAGGATCATCTCCAACTACTTTGGCGCTTTATTGTAAGCAAGTGTAATGTTTTGAAACTGTATGTTGAGTTCTCTTCTGGCGAGTTTATAATTTATATGGAACCTCCGTTTTGGCAGCGTTTATTTGGAGTTTCCATTATATCAAAGTTAGTATTTCCTCTGTCTGTTCGATTGTCTATTGTGGTAGGTTGTAAATACACAATCACGTAATACATATATAGAATATAATATATTAAATGAACACAAAATGGTCAACACGAACAAAACACTACCACTACCAATTATATACAGGGTCTTCCAAGTTGAGTGACCTATTAAAATATTTTAGGGAATGAAATACACAAAAGTTCTGAAAATACGTACACTGCCCCAGGCCTAAACGATCTTTCATAGTAAATTATTTTCACTTTAGCATCATTTCCGCTTGACCGGAAGTCGCCATTAACTTTATTATTTTAAATGGAATGTTATAATTTTTATTGTAAACTCTAATTCCAAACATTATTCTAAAGACAAAATACTAAGGTTTCCCTATACCTAAATGTAACTGATTTTGAGATATTTTCAAATTTATGTAAAATATCGTTTCGGAAGCCTTTCATTAAAAAAAATTGTTTTTACTACACTTGGAAATATAAGCCTTAGGCTTTCAAATCATAGCCTAAATATCCCTGAAAATTGTACAGTCTGCTCGCGATATGGTGGCGAATCTCATTATGTTTAACTGTCCAAAACTCAATTTTTTTAAATGGAACATATTTTTACATCAGGACACACAGAATCTAATTCTGCAGCGATTAGTATTGGGTTTCCCTATACCTATTTCTCTTCGTTTTCCTGTTATTAATAAGTATGTATTTTAATGGCATATTTTGCTAGAATTAACCCAATTTTTCGCAATAAATTTCAAGCAAACAAAGTATTTACTAACGTAACAAAAAATGTGTAAAATGAAGAAAAAGAAATATTTGAAAATAAGGAGAAAAGTTAACTTAAGTCACTTTAACTTCACTTTTAGTGAGCGTCTTCAAAAGAAAAAAAAAGCATGCCTGGAAAAACATTTTTTAGCAGTTTAATTTTTTTGTAGAACAAGGCAAGTTCTTAAATTCATTGATGGATCCATCGATTATACTTTGTCACTGTTTACTACATTCGTCAAACACTGATAAAGTATAATCGATCCACCGATCCACTCGCCTAGAAGTTAAAATTGGTTAGCAAAATATTTTTTTAATAATTGTTTATTGATATTAGTGTTGGTTTTTAAGTGATAAAATACAAATGAATAATTTTATTTATTCTCCTGAAGAAGTACTGAATTTATTTTACATTCACGGGGAATGTGTGATGTGTGAACGGAGAACGACGCAAGTGGGATCTTGATTCGCCCTCCGTAGCGAACAAACAATTGAGCGTGGATCAGTACCGGAACAAAACGTAAAAACTTGTGATTGTTACACGTACGTGTAGATACTTGTCAAGCATTGTAAAATGGCTTGAACGAGAATAAAGAAATTCTAATTTAAAAATTATAAATGACAGAAAATTAAAAAATGCCGAAAATTTACAAATCGAGCAATGAGGCAAAAATACAAGAGCAAGATGCCCCAGAATAACGGTAAAAGGCTCGAGCATTGCATGGCTTTTTGTATTTATCGCCCATTTTTGTATCTCTTCCCAGATCCTTGTGCCCTGTACCAATCTGTGCAAGTCCTTGGCCGGTTGGTCTGTATAGTCTTCTGTGTTCATTTTTGGTTTCCCAAAGATTGCCTGTCTTTTAGCGTCCAAGGCCTTGCATTCACATAAAGTTCCTTACGTATTGTCATATTGTCATCTTTTTGTTAACATCTTCATATTAAACCTTCTGCATTCTATATTAAATTTATAAATCAGTAATTCTAGGTTTTCTGCTGATAGAAGATAGGGAGTTTGGAGTTATATTACCATTTTTTTTTAAATCGTAAATAAACATCCAAAAGAACGTATAGGCGAAAAATGTATTCTAATCAGCATGAAATATAACTGAAGCGCAGGAATAAAAGAGATTGGTAAGAAGTTTCATAAAAAAAAGAAGCACGATAGACCGCCATGTATAGATTTCATTAAAATTCCGTTACACAAGGGCGGCCAATTCAGCAATTCACTGCCCATCTCGTGCGGTGCTTCCTAAGAAGTTCCATTTAAAAAAATTCAAGGTGAAATATGAAAGCTTTTTACCAAATAATTTTTTGTGAAATATGATATTTTACACTAATTGCCAAACAAAACGGTCTTCCACCAAAGCCAGAGCAACGCGAGAAGCTTCAAGGAGTAAAGGAACAAATCCTCACAGCAAATACAATTTTCCGGCGATTTTCCTTCTGGAGATTCATTCGTTTCCGCCAGTTTGCGGTGCTGTGTACAATATGACGTAAATTGATTTCGTCGTCGCATTCGCGATGTATTAGACCGTCCGACATTTTCGTCGGCGTCATCATCACCGTCCGCACCACAGCAGCATCGTTGTACGTACGTGTGTGTCGACGGTGGCACTTATCCACCGATCGGTCGGTCGGGCGTAGAATATAGACGCCCGCAACGATGGCGGGAAGCGAAATCCCCTGGAGGATTTTCGTCGAGCGGATCATTTGCAAAACAAATTAAAGAGTTAACACGACGCAGCACTTTGCGGATTAAAAGCGACCGGATCAGATCGAAATTAAAAATATCCTCGCCTACGTATAGATCGACTCCTATTAGCACTCAGGCGTTACTCTATGCATATGAGCGTACCCCTGATAAATAAGTGCCGGCAACGTGACCCAGTATTTTTGTAATAAAAGCAGTATTCCGGAATCCAATACTTAATCCCTTCCTCTTCCAAAAAGGGTTAAATGTCAATTTTTATTACTTATGTAGCATTTCCTTTCATGGTCATACTTGTTTCTAAATATTTGTTTGCCTATTCTTATTAATTTCGTGTCTCAGTGTTATTCAAGTGGTGTTCTGTGTAGTGCATATCTTCCTTCGTAGATTCTGCTGAGGATGGCAACTTAGTTGCCGAAGTACATATCCAGAGTTCTCCACTCATCAAGGTGGTAAAGGTATTTTTTATTTTTACGATTAAAATAATAAAAATACTTAAATGACACTGTTATTCAGTATTCAGTGTTATTGAAGTGGTGTTCTGTGTGGTGCATATCTCCAAGAATACTGCGTCTAAATTTTTTTCTTCAGAGATTCTGCTGAGGATGGCAACTTAGTTGCCAAAATACGTGTCTGGAGTTCTTCACTCACCAAGGTGAGGTATTTTTATTTTTATTATTAACTTCGCATTTATTATTTTATGAAAATCTGTCTTTTTGAAGGCACATAACACACAACATAAGCCACGTGTTGTTAAACAATCCAATAAAATTTGAAATGAATATGTATAAATAAAAATCATTTTATATACTACTCTTAGGTTAAAATGTTTTCAGAAGACCTCACGGAGATAAGTTTACTTTGGAAACTTATCTCCGTATTGGCAAAATAATGATGGTGTTTGGCAATATTTCTTCAAATCTTGCTTCAATCAATTTTAGGAAGCCTTTACAAATCAAGAAATCCAATTAGATACGTTTGGTCAACACGGACGTCATATGGTGAATCGTTTTCGTCACAGGCAGTGAGTGCATGTCAAGAAAAATTATCTGTTACAACTAAAGCTCTAACAGCAGAAGTTGTTGAGGATATTAGGCAAACAATCGAACACCGTCCTAGAAAAGTCTTCACGGCAGTTGTCATTACAAGTCCGTAATATTTCCTTTTTACTATTTTTCATCATATTATTTTCATAGAAATTCCTTATGGGTCATGTCGCACGGCTTGAAAGATGGTTTTGCGAATGACATCATATAAAGTAAAACCAGTCCAAGAACTTTTACCATTAGTTTTGTAGAAATGTTAAAATTATTGTCATTGGTTTTATAATAATCCAAATATTTGATATGATATTCCTGACAAAACTTGCTTCAGCTATGAGACATGGTTTCATTTAAGTGGCTTCATTGATGGTGAAAATTAAATCTAAAAAATCTATATTCTTGCATCGCGGAAACTATGTTTGTCTAGACAATACTAGTTATGAAAATAATTATCTTCTGGTGATAATAAATTTACTTCCGGATATATATAGCTAAGATTTTCTTGCTGTTAGGCAAATTTGCTTGATTCAAGACTGATTTTTTCTGAATGTTTATTAAGAAACAATAGTACACTATCATTCATTGAGGTAGTTAGCATCATACTCAATGACCTTTTGCAAGCACCAGTTTTTGTATGTCGGTATTGTAGAACTAGGATTTTGAATCAAAAAATTGACGAACTGCATATATTATATCAACTCGAGTTTTGAACTATCTATGCTTCATACAGTTGCCAAGAGACGAAAAAAGGCAGTAATCACTTGGCGAAATGTCAGAAGAAGATGGAGGGTGTGGTTCAGAAATCTTTTCCGGGGTTACTCTTGTGATACGCGGCCTGGCGTTATCCTGTACGAATACCACTTTCTTTCGATTAATCAAAAAAGGCTGTTTTTGAATGAGCGCTGCTTGTACTCGCTGAAGCTATTCACAATACAGGTTAGCAGTGGTGGTTTGACCCCTTTCCATACACTTATAATGGACAATTCCTTTTGTTGTCCACTAAACACACAATAAAGCCTTGTTTGGGTGCAAGGAAGCTTTGGAAGGGTATGGTAGAGAATCAGTAGGCTATAACCAATGATACGACCGCTTAGAATTTGACTACAATATCCATTTTTCGTCGCAGCTTAACAACCGATCAATAATTGGTTCATTATCGTTGCGTGAAGTGTTTGCCGAAAATGGTGAGACGACGTTATTTGTTATCATTTGACTATTCACGGGGGACCCATTTGCTTAACTTCCACCTCTTCCCTAGCTGATGAAGGTGCAACCAAATGGTTTCATCACTTACATTGAACGCTTCTGCAAGCTCTAGGCATGTTGTATTGGGGAATTTTCCTCCACAAGTTGAATATTCTCCTTGATAATGATCTTCGGTTTCCAATCGGTTTCCATTGGTCAACCTGAGATCTCACGACTAAAAATTTTTTGAACCACTTCTGTGCTGTTCGATCACTTACGGCTTCATCAATACGGTACATATTTTATCTACTTTATACAAAAACCGCGCACAAACTTATTTGGTTACCTGTCATTTTTACCACTAAAATACTTTACTTAATCCGTATTAATAATACCAAAGTGTATAAAAAATATTTTAAATATATCAAGAAGATGTTATTGTTATTAGTATGTAGATGTAAGTAGTATGTAAGTCTTGTTAGCTAACTCTTATTTCTCGAACAAGCATTGTATAACTAAATACGTATTTAGGTATGCAGTAAATATATATATATATTGTATTTACATGAATGCATTCTCATGCACAATACACCTCGCCGAAATAAACAAGGCAAAGTTTATATCAGAGGCAGAGATAAATTTAACTTAGAATACGAAACTGACATTTTAATCTTCCCTAACGCGCATACGCTTTTCACGAAACTTTAATAACGATTACATCCATATTGTATGTGTGCTACATGTATTCTAGTTGAAAAAATAAAAGATAAATTACGTAGTACTGGAGAGTACCGGAAGCACGTTATTGAGTGTTCAATATACTCAACTACAGAATATTTTTTGTTAAATTCCACGTTAATTTGTTTATATATAGTCGTACAAATCGTTCTTTCAAGCGTGCACTGGGTAATATGGATATTTTTCTTGACTTTTAGAAATTTTACAACCTACACATTTAATTACAGTTTTCACTGCATTAATGGAGCCTGTATGGAGAAAATGGCATAAGGGAGCAAAATTTAGCCTGAAGGAGAGGTGTATGATTGCAAATGTTTTAAATTATTTTAATAAAACTATGAATTTGAGTGCTGCCGTTCAAGAAGCAAGTAAAGCTTTGGGTTG